>PVKZ01001956.1:0-16580 GCA_004027375.1 Macroglossus sobrinus | reverse complement strand
AAGTGATGATAATAGTAGATCTCTGGCTGCCCAGCTCAAGAACTCACGCTTTTCAAGATCACATTATATGTAAATGAATAATAATGACATAGTGCTGACTGAAGAGTCTTGCTACTTCATGTTTCTGGATACACTTGAATTACAATTTGAACTTGATCCATTACTTGTATATATACTTAATATTTTAAAGTGGTCAATAATAAAAATAATTGCAAACATTTCTAGAGGACTTTCTACATGCAAGGAACATGCAATATGGTTTATGACATGCACAATGACCTTCTGCAGTGGGTGCTAGAATTTCTTACATTTGACAAATGAGGGAGGTAAGGTTCTGAATCATATGGTAACAAATACAGGGTCTTAAAGTCAGTGACAGTGTCAGGATTTGCTTCTAAGTTGTTTGCAGAGATATGTTTTAATTGGTATAGCATTACGCTTCTTCTCTAATGCCAATAAAAGTGAAACTATCTATATCTTATCAAAAGGCTGTTAAGATAATTTTTGTTGTTGAATTAAATTTCATTGACTAATACCATTTTCACACAATAAGATAAATATAGTCGAGTTTATTAAAAATTGCCTTTTTAGGGATTTAATTATCTTAACTATAATTTGAGGAAAATAAAAACATAATTCTAGTTTTCAACTCTAGCAAAAAAAGCATATATTCTTACTTGTAACTATTTTTCTGTTGATGCTATTCTGATCAAAGCATTTATTATATACAGAGTTTTTCAAAATCTTTTCCTATGGTTATTTGGATTCCAGAGTTATGACTTAGGAGCAGTTCCACAAGAGACAGGGAAACCACAGTACAGGTATAGTCACCCCTACCCATCCCTTCCCATTGCTAACAATTGAAGTCTCAGTCAAGTAGCCCTACCTTAAACTATTTCACATTATAGTTACCCAAAGGAGATCCTTTTTGTATATATATAAAAAAATCTCTATTGAGTTGTAGAATAGTCATTCAAGTTCTTCATAACTGAGTACACAGTTGAGTATATATTAAGGCATTTTTCTTAAGAAGCCTCATGGTGAAGTTGTGGATATCATAACCTCTTTATTTTCTAATAACCATCCCATGCTACCTTTTTTATAGGGCAAAAAGCACAAATGAGTTTCTTCTTGTCTTTGAGTCTAAAGAAGTCTTAGATTCCACCCTCTGTGTGATGTAATGAGCAAAACCAGGTAAAAGAGGACTATGGGGTCTGTTGACCTAATGACATCAGTGTACATGATCACCTACACTACCTGTGCCTTGGCACTGTAATCAAATCACAGGGACAGACACAGAAACCCTCATTGACGAGAACTGGTTTCTTGCTATTTCATCAGAATAGAGAATAAAAATAAAAATTAAGTTGTAGAAAATGAAATTATATGTCTTGCATATATGTTACTGGCTGAGGTTTTATGCACTACACTTGGAAAAGGTGCCTGGTGGTGGTAGTGGTGGTGGGAGGGTGGTTCTTTATAACCAGAAAAAGAAAGAAGTTTCACCATCATAGTCTCCCATCTTTACTCCCAAGTTAGATTTATTTTGTGGTTTGATTACACCATCCCTGAGAAAGGGGAGAAATGCAGTGGTGTTAATAATGATCCATGGAGCATGGTTCAATTCCATGACTACCAGCATTCCTGTTTCAGAGAGGACTGGAGAAATAGTGTGTGGGTCCTAGGGTGTCACCTGAACTGCAAAAATGCAAGATCAATTAGAACAGCCCAATCTGTGACTATAATTTGAAACTTTTTCCATCCTAGTTCTTAAAAATCTTATTCTAATTAGTTCTTCACAAGTCCTTCTTTCTCTAGGCTATTATATCATAAAGGACTATGAGTAAAGAGAAGGACAATTGGGAATGTTATTATTTATCATAAGTTTAATGATTTTAAAGACTCAAGCAGAAATATGTAGGTGTTATTTTGACTTTTCTATGGATTTTTAAAATAATCATTACTCTAGTTAGGTTATGCTGACAGTAAACTTTATCTTTGATTCATGATGCATTTAATGATAATCCACATTCTAAGTACTAAACATAATCAATGTGCTATTTACTCTTTAAAATAATTCAAAATACATAGGTTAATTGTTTGCTCTCCTTCCTTCTGCAAAAGTATAATAAAAAATTAAAAATAAAAATTTTTTGTAATAATAATTTGGAAACTGCAAAGTTTTAAAATAGTTCAGGGAGGAAGGGAGGAAGAGAGGAAGAAATGAGTGTGTGTGTGTGTGTGTGTTTCTCAATAAAGTGGTTCTCAGTGAAGGTGTGTGATTTTGCTCTCCCTGCTCTCTAGAAACAACTAACATCTGAAAACATTTTTGGTTCTCATAATGGTAATGCAGCAGAGGGATTGAGGCCAGGGATGTCGCTAAACATCCTGCAATGCACAGGATATCACCTCACAACAAAGAATTATAGAACTCAAAATGTCAATAGTACTGAAATTTAAAAATTCAGATATAATTTAGAGACAGATTTTTCTAATAAAATGATTAAATAGGGTATTCACTTAAGGAAATACTTAATGTTACCTGAAACCAACTTTTTTTTTTTTTTTTTTTTTTTTTTTTTTTGCAACAGGCACTCAAAGAGCTTTATTCAGTTAGACAACTGTAGAGTGGGACATTGTGCAGTGCTGACAGTTTTGGACAAGCCAAGGGCCTCTCCTTCTCAGAGGGTAGAAAAACATTTATTCTTTGTTTGGTAGCAAGAAATAGGGTGTGGTAAAGAGATCTATTACTGTTCTCTATCTGCCTGGGACGTTGATTACAGTGTCTCTTATGACCTCAGGGTATTTAATCAATTGGAGCCCTTGGGAAACCTAGCAAAGGAAATACTACACTTTTTGCTGTGTGAAGGCTCAATTGATTGAGTGCAAAATATTTTCTTAATGCTGTCTTTGATTCCTGCTTTGACTCTATTTAAAAAAAAAAATTGTCTCAGAAGCTAATATATTATGACCATCATCACATTAGTTTAATGAAACCTTATTGATAAATTTATTGTTAATTGTTGTTACAGTGAAGGAGTAGGAGGTAATCATTGTGAACATATTATGAACATATTATGAACATGTTCACCTTGTGTTACTACTTGGTTTAATATTCCTGTCAGCTCACAAGTAGATCTGAGAGTACCCATTACTTTCATTTGTAGTGTAGCTTTTCCCTCCAGAATAATAATAAATAGTTCATTTTACATTTGGATAGACTAGATAACATTTTATAACTGTCATCTAAAAAGTAATACTTTGTTCCTAGAACTATAGGCATATAAAGTGCTTTCTTTTTTTCATTTTTTTCTAAATAATTTCATTCTGACAATGTCAAATGAATGAACAATTGACTAAGCATTTATTAATTATTATGTAAAGCAATCTTTTAGGTCCTGAGAATATAAAACTTAGTAAAGAAAGTTTTTAATTTTAGAAAATTTTCTCTGCATGTATTATTATTGATATAAAAGTTGATTGAAAAGGCAGCTGATCCAATTGTACAAGCGCTTTCATTTCGAGTAGCTAACAAATCTAGAACATTAAACAATTTCATTCACTAGTTGTAAAATCAATGTCCATTCCAAATTCAGATAGCTAAACATTTTAACTGTAAGTTTAGGTTTCTATCTATCTATCTATCTATCTGTCTGTCTATCTATCTATCATCTATCTATCTATCTATCTATCTATCTATCTATCTATCTATGTATACATATATATATTTATATACATATATATATATTATTTATTGACAGAAATAAATAAAATTTGTTGGGTGGTATTTCCTCATGTAATAGAATTGTCATCCCTCTGGGATGATATGATAATCCCAATATAGAAACAAGCTGTCTTTAATAGATATGCTAAGAAACCAAATTCTCTGGAGCCACCAGTGAGATCACTAATAACAAGCTTTGTATTGTTCTGAATGGATTGTATTACTTAATTTACTTTCAAATATATTTAACATGAACATAATCACTTTTGATTATTTTAAGTGCTATATTATATGAAAGAAAACATGTATTTTAGTACTTGGTTTTTCACTCTAAATTCCTTTTAAATTCTATCCTAAAAATTTTCAACCATTTGAATAAAATTAAGTTTCTATTTTAGTGAGAGAGTTCTCTAATAATTAACACACATTTCAATTGTAAATTACAAGATAAAGTTTGATTCAAAGTTAAGACAAGTTAATGACTTCATTTTTTTAAACTAACCACAGTAATGATAATTCAGCTAAGGTAGTTTCCATTTCCACATTGTTGGTAGCTTACAAGCTAAATCAAATATTCACACAGGTACAAGTACATCTAGAAAACTTCATAGGCATCTATTACAAAGGACATTTGGGGGAAAAATAAGATTTATTTTAAATATTGATGATATAATTATTGATATTGTACTAAATGTCTAAAATGTATCAGATTGTCATCTAGATTAGTGTAAATATTCAAACAATGTCATTCATGTAACTCTAGAGAAAAATTTGACACTGAGTCTAGGTGGTTGGAAAGTCCTGAGACCCTACCCAACTATGACTTCTGATTTCTATGGCAGCTCAAAACTACTTCTGTTTAATTTCACTGTAAACTCTGCTTCTTCCTAAGACACCAGACATGACTCACTCTGTAATGTTTATTCTCCCCTTGATAATTTTCTCTGCTCTTCAATACTTGGCAACCTTTGAGATATGAAATAAAGCTTAATTTTTGCCTTTCATTCATTATTTAATAGTTATTTATTTACTACTTATGTTCCAGTTACTTCGCTAGGTGCCATGAAGGAGAACAGTTGGGAAGAACAGCATGAGGACCAGGGAGGGGGAAAAAGACTAAAGGAGAAGACCAGTTAGAAGGATAAGTAACATTAAAGGCCACAGTTTAAGATATGGTTGAGGCTTTCAAGAGAAGATATTAGAATATATGAGACTGGAAAATATGAGTCTGGAATTCAGAATAAAGTTCTAAGGTGAAAAGAAAGAAAATTGGCCACTGAATAGGAGGAATACCAAAATTTACTATTTTCAAAATGGAAAGACAAAATGGTTTTAAGAAGACATGGTGCTTTCACTGAAATACAATGAAGACAGAGAAAAGTGTCTAATGACTTTCTCAACATATCATAAATGGTGATCATTATCTTGCTTTTTATGAATAGTACTTGTTTATATAGGTTGTCCTGAATTGCATGCTACAATTCCCTAGATACAGATGATATCAACAAAAGCTATGTTTGTTGTGGCACCATTGAAGCCAAATTAGATTGGATTGAACAGTAAATAACAGGTAACAAAACTGAAATCTTCATATGCAGCAAACTTTAGGATCTGCAGAGCAGAATAAAAGCAATACAAGATCTGGAATCATGTTGTGTTTCAGCAGAGGTAATATAGCTTGTTTTTACTTTGGGAGAAATGATCCAGCAGAGAGGGAAGGATGGATGACAGAAGAAAAAAGGCAAAGGAGAGAAGAGTACAAATAGAGGAATTGGTCTTGGACAGAAGTATGTCAAGTGCTCTAAGTGGTAAGAGGAATACCTTATTTTTCTTGAATCCTTCTTTCTAATTCTTTTATAAAATTTCCCTACTTCCCCAATAAGCAACTTATCATGCCATGGCTATCTATAATAAACAAATGGAAGTCTCCTACTTAACTCTTGGGGCTTTCTGGGATTTCATTATTTTGTTTTTCACAATTAGAGAATCACTATCCCTAATTTGTTCAATTATATAAATGAAATATTTAATACAATTTCATTGCACTATTTCAAACATCACATACTAAAATCTTGAAAAGTTAAACCTTTTTTAAAAGAAAAAGTCTTTTTTTTTTTAATCTTAAACTTGGGCCAATTTATTTGCATAGTGTTTCTTCACAGAAGCATGATAATTAGTCATTAATGATTTGTTCCCAAAGAAATAAACACTTCTTTCAGGATTATTGAGGAATTAGTATTTCAATGGTTTTGAGAATTTTTCCATTGCTACTGAATCTATGGATGCAGCCTTAATGTATTCATTTCTAATGACATGTGCTAATCAATGAAGCTTTAACAATTAAAGGTCATACAGATTGAAAGCCAAAGTAGCAGATAACTGGCAAATTTAGAGAATGTTGATTTATATAGAGATTCCTGGGTATAATCTAAATGACATAGGTGCCACATCAAGCCTTGTGAGCTCTAGTAAATGAACTGTGAAGACCTTTTTATAGGTGTGCCACACTTATCAGTTAGAATGCTTTGAAACTTCACTATTGTTAGGCCAATTTAACTTGAAGCATTGTATCTTTAATATATTCTGGTTATATATAAAAAAAGACTATACGAGAAAAAGATACCTGGCTATCCTTTTTGAAAAAGTTTTATGTCAACAGAAAAGTTATATATTTATTTTAAAATTGATAATACACAACTAAAGAAAGCAAATATAGATTTGGCTTTTGATTCTGAATTCATTCCAAAGAACATACAATGAGAATCCACATTAAAGCAATCCATTGTTATGCTTTGAAATTTCTTTCCACAAAATCACTTTTCATTAAGAGAAAAAAATTATATGAAATGAGGTGTCATTTTTAATTTATTTCAATTCATAAAAATATTGTGAGAGAATTGTGAACTTGAATTGTGTTAATTTTCAGAAGTAATAATGATAATTATTTCAAATGTTTCTCAAAAACGAGTTCATTTCCTACCACAGAATTGACTCCTGACATTTGACTTTCCTGACATTTATTGATTTGGTAAGTTAATTACACTGTGGTAGTCTCGTTCAAAAAAATAAGAAATGTTATAAAGATTTCAATTCGAAGTGTCACTTATCTAGCATTTCAAAATACACTCAACTGAATCTTAGTATTTTAAGTTCATGAGAATTAAAATTTATTATTCAACAATTGTCTTCAACATTGCAAGTTTCTTTTACTAAAATAACACAAACCTTTGATTACTTTTATATTTACACTAAAATATTTAACAAAACATTTTTATAAACTGTGACTGGGATAATCTTGTTTTATCTATTTTAACATGACTTTTCTTTAATCTGTTTTCCTATATGTAATATTAAAATTATGAACTATCTACTTTCAGTTTGTTTTCAGTATGTTTTTATTAGCATGGGTGATACAGTTCACCTCTTGGTGAAGTTAAGAGGAAAATGAGGCGAATCAGAAAGACAGGCTGTATATCAAGCTGTATATTAAGCAGTAGAAAGATTTAAATAATCAGAATTTTTAACTCTAAGTCATGTATGTCAGAATATTTCTCTTATCAGGGACGAATCAGCATCTAAAACAAGGCAGAGTAGTTACCTGTCAAAATCTATATTTATGCTGTGCTAGCCTTTATTTCCACAGGTAGTTGAGCCTCTAAAGGACACACATCTGGATGGCTCAGTAGTTGTTACTGAGTTGTTATGATGCATTTATTGCTGCTTACTAACAGCGTGTATTTGGAAGAATAAAGCCAACTCTATTTTATGATCATGTTTATTCTAGACTATATTATTTTGTTTAAAAAGATACTCAGAAAATGTATATATTGAAATGGTTACTTTTTTTTTTTTTTAAAGAGAAGGACTCAGGCTTTATCTTTTTTGCACTTTCTTTTTATAACCTGGATGTGTAGTAAAACACCTGGATGTTACAGTTTCCCCATAAATTCATGTACACGTAGTGCTAAATAATGTTTGTGGTAGTGGTAAAGTCTGAACATTCTACTGATGATCCCACCTAAAAATGTCCCCAAACTCTGAAAGTTCAGCTGATCTCCAGGCTGAGCATCAGCTGCAGCATTTTCATCTTACTTTCTATAAAGCAATGACTAATGCCTTGTTTAAGGGAAAAACAAACACATTTCCAATGTTCAATGCACACATTAAGTACAAGTAAAACTAGCTCTTGCACATATTCAGTACAACTAAAACTAGCTCTGTGTTCCTCTGCTTTGACTAACAGTGTGAATATTAGAAGTAAGTTTTTCTGAGATAAATTTCAGTAATTTTATAATAGGTAATATGTTTTTAGATGTCTAAGTAAAATGATGAGAAATATCCTTTTAATTATATTTTAACTTGTTTTTGTAAAAAAATTTCTAAAAGATAATTGGTAATCAATTTATTAGAGTAGTTGTATTAACTGAGTTTAAAATTATAACTTGAAAAATGCTTAATTCCTAATTTGATTAACTAGTCTATGTAGATTACACTTTAAAATTCTCTTTTCCAAAGTTAAATTACAAAATTTCACTCCTATTCACTGTTTTGTGTTGAATGAATATATTCCGTTGGGAAAGAAAACAGTAGGTTTATGTTTGAAGAACATTTTACTGGACCTATACATATCACTTTAAAATCAAAATCAATTGCTCATTTTTTATTTTGTTCAACTTGAAATAAAATCATTATTCCATTGGCATGTTTTTCTTGATATGACTGGCAGTAGTTAATGAAAAGATTAATGAAATAATGTACACATTTCATTAGAAAAAACAATCTTTATTTTTGAAAAGTGGTTAAATGGTTTATTTCTTTCCTTTTCCACTTCACTGAACTTCTAGTGCTTTTAGCTAAAGCACCACTGCTCTGGTTGACATATGTCAAGTCCTTGACTGGATCATTAGTGTCTTCAAAAGAAGTACAAAACTTTGTTATTTTGGTAACAATGTTCTAATAGTCTCTGTTCATGTACTTTTATATATATGATCGGAGACAATTAGAATAATTAGAACTGCATATATATAAAACAATGTCTTTGTATATATATATATGTGTGTGTGTATGTGTACATATATAATAAAATATATGTTATTTCTTTCAGACTATGTGTTGTGAATGTACAATCTGCTGTATTTTAATGTTTTTTTTACCACTCAAAAAGATAAGAAGCTCAAGGTTTACGTTGTGAAGATGAAATGTTTTTTTATTCCTAAGCATTGTGCACCCATACTTTAGATAAGACATTTATCTATTAAAATAAATTAAGTCATAATAAGACAATGGACTGAAGCAATTATTTATAACACATTATTTGATACTGTATGCATTTTGAGCAAGTTATAAATACTTAATAAGTAAACAGTATATATTGATATACTGATTTCTAGTTTATTCTTTGAAACAGTTCAATAACTCACTCAGAGCCAAGATTAAAATAAATATAAATACTGTGGTTCAAATTGAACTATTAAGTGTTATAAACTTTACTGATTATTTTTTGTCTTTATCTCTAAAGGTAGACAATTATCATATTTTCTCTTGAACTATTTCTCATCTTGTCTACTCCATATTGTTTCAGCTAATTTTTTTCTTTATAGGTACAAAATTAAAAAAAAAACCTTTCTCAGCTCCCTTTGCCTTTAGGTGTGTTCACATGACTAAGTTCTAGCCAACAGAATGCCAACAGCAATGAGATGTGCCACTTCTGGGCCTGCCAGCATTAAGCCAATCACCCCATTCTCTGCCATGCTGAGTGGAGGAGACTCATTGTTTTCAGCCAAAAACACATATTTAAACTAACATAACTTGAATATGATTGAATAAATAAATTATTTACAAAGATGTAGTCAGAGGGTAGAAAAGCCACATGAGATAGTATAGTACTCCAGGACTATAACGTAGTTACTCTGATACCATTTCTATGTCTAATGGCTACTAGAAGAAAAAAGTTATCAGAACTTGTAGGAGAGGGCTGTGGGTCAGGAGCTGAGGCCCTCACTAGAGGGTCTGAGCCAGCCCCTGAGATATTATATATGGCCAAGGGAATATTATCTTGACATCACTTTTGAATTTCCTGCTAGTGTTTCCTATTGACTGAATCCAACAGGAAGACAGAGGACAAGGGAACTTGTATAAGTTTGCTAGGGCTGCCTCAACAAAGTCCCACAAATTGGGTGGCTTAAATAAATGAAACTAATTGCCTCAATTTTGCAGGCTAGAAGTTCAAGAATTTGGAAAAAAAGTCATACAATACAGAGTGATACTTTTTGTTGTTAAATATCCTTAAAAGTGATATGTGATAAGAATAGGGAAAAATAGGTATGCTTGAGATTTTAAAATGTTTTATATTTAATGTTTCTTTTAAGAATACTTTAAACAGTATGTTGTTACTTTTAAAACACAGACTAAACATGTTGCAGTAGACAAAATTATTCAATAAGGAAGTAGGAGATCTAGGTTCTAATCTTGCCCTCCCACAGACAATATGATCTTGAGAAAGATGCCTACCTTCTCTGAACCTTGGCTTTCAAATGTGTAAAATGAGTGTTACAGACTGAATTATGTCTTCTCAAAATCATATTTTGAAGTCCAAACCATCAATACATCATAATGTGACTGTATTTGAAGACAGGGTTATCAAAGAAATGTTAAAAGGAGATCATTAGGTAGTCTCTAATCCAACATGACTGAAGTCCTTATAAGAAGAGGAAATTATGACACCAGATGCATATAAAGGGATAGGATGTAAAGACACAAAGAGAGAAGACAACCATCTACAAGCCAAATAGAGAGGCCTAGGAAGAAATCAATTCTGTGAATACTTTGATCTTAGAGTTTTAGACTCCAGAATTGTGAGAAAATAAATTTCTGTTGTTTAAGCCACCTACTTTGTGGTAGCTTGTTATAGCAGCCAAATCTAACCAATACAATGGAGAACAAGTATTTTATGATGATTAGATACAGTTTGTGTCTGTAAAGCACCTGGCACATGGTAGTTATATAGTGTGTGCTAATTAATATTGTTCTTACTGTTGTCAGTTTTCTTTTTTACTAGGCAGGCAATTTTTAATTCTTCTGTTTATTCTGAATATTCAGCAGTTCTTTTAAGGTAGGAGAAAGTAAGAGATCAAATTATATTTTCCACAGCTTGGGTCATAGAGCTCATCTGTAGCCTTAGAACTGTGCCATTTTCTAACTGATGTTTTCTGTACTTATTCTCTTTATCTTTCAGTTATGCATTTAGGGAATGTGAATAATAATTAAAATTGTTCCTAAAAACAAAAAACATCATATTTACAATAGAATTACTATTTGACACATAATTGGTGTTTAATAAACTAAACCTATGATTGCTATGTTCCCATTTTTTATAACCCCTTTTCAACATGTCCTGGGCAAGAATAACTTCTTTTGGTGCACACTGCTGTCTCTCCCATCACCATTCATTTGTCTTTTTGTTTCCTGGAGGAGTCAAAATATGTCTTTCAGGATATAATTCTTGCCACTGCTTCGATATTCACACACCTGCTTTCTCTCCAGATAATGGCAATTTCTGCCTACAGAAATTATTACCTTGGCCCTAGGTAATACCTAGGATGACATTTCCCAAAGTGCATTGCCCCCCAACATTGGTTATTTAAGAGATTAAAATGTTAAAAAATATATTAAAGGGTTCTGTACTGAGTTAAGCAAAGCAAATAAGACTTTATGAAACAGGATCTCAGCTGCCTTAAAATGCTAATGTGCATCTTGAGTGGTCAGGAGATGTATACATGATGTAGCTTTTCCTTAATTTAGTTGCTATTAGATTATTTTTTGGTTGATTTTCTGTAAGAATCTGTATTCAAGACAACAGAATTTAGGTAGCTCTGGCCTAAGGAGGGTAAAACTTTTTTTAAAACCTCTCCTTTAACTTCTTTCCCAGTTTCTGTTTTGGTCTGTTTTCTTCTCTATTCCCTTTAAGTAAGATAATTATTTCTACTAAATAATAATATATTGCCATAACCAAATAATTTACTTTAGTCTACATACTAGATAAGGGTGGTGGCATGTGTTTTAGAGAATTATTTAATGTAAAGTTAGAAGAGGCAAAATACATAAAAGTACTAAATTTATATTAAAATTTAAAGCTTACTAAAAATCAAAGTAGGCAAATTAGGGAAATGTCAGTTTTGCTTATCAGATAGGCAAAATTAAACCTAATGTTAGTGTGGGTTTGGGGAAAGAGTTATCTTCAAACACAGATGTGGGGAATATAATAATATATGTTAACTATTCTATCTTGATTATGGTATAATGGATCATTTTCATCTTCATTATGATGAACATAAATGTTCATCTCTGGGTGTTCCAAATTTTCTATAGTAAATATATTTTAATTTGTTTACCCCCCCAAAAAAATACTAGATTTTTTTTAATGACTCCTTTAAGTGGAAAATAATACACTTTTTTTTTTTTTTTGTAAATCTATTTAGGTAAGTTTGTTGATTATATAACCATTATAACATTTTTTCCTCAGTACTATTTTTAGTATATATAGAAAAGACAGAATGGTTTGATAAATATTAATTCACATACAATTCCATGTGAATACAATTCCACTTTTAAATAGCAAGAACAATACCTAGAGGAATAGTCTTTGCTACTTGCAAGATTAAGTGAAAAAGAAAAATCTTACTTGATAAGCAGTGCATACTTCTGTCCATCATCCACTTTAAAAGTAGTGTTAATGCTTTTCAATTTTGCTTCACCAGCAGAGGAAAAATGGTACTATTGGGGGGAAAAAACTGTTTTTCCTCAGTTTTTCAGTATGAAACTAACATCTTGTATTTACATAGGACTTTACAATTTACCAAAAATTTTTTATTGTGTTAGAGAGATAAGAAGTCTGAAACTTAAAGAGAAGTGACAGTTCAAGTTATACAAGTGCTAGAGTTAAAACAAATACTTCTATAAACATCATATACATATATACACTTTACACTTGTATACACACACACACACACTTCTGGTTTCTTTTCCAGTATTCTGAGGAATCTATTTGAGAAAGTCAACTTCTTTTGCTAGCAGGGAGCAAGTATCATTGGCAATTTTCCTAAGACCAGTGAATACAATATAGAGGGCAGCGTTAATGTCACAGGAAACAAAGATTATGAAAGTTAACTATTCATTCTAAGCTTTCTGAGGCTTAAAGGAGGGGAATGGCCATTTGAAGGATTACTACTAATCAGGCCACCTGAGTTATGGTTTAAAAGGGGCAAGTTACATCTATAGCAGGTATACTTTACTATATGCCCCTTGGAAATTACATGAGTGGGCTGTACTGGCTTATATGTTTTCTTAACAGCATATGCCTGAATATCTATTGGTTATATTACAATTTATATTGGTTATATTACAGAAAAAGGCTTTAAAGTCTTTATTATATCTATAAGACATCTGTAACCCACATATAAGTTAAAGAAAATAGTTGCATAGTGTTTTATAATTCACATTTATCCAGCTATATTAAATTAATATATCTAAATCTTTTCCATATATAGTTCAAAGGTAAATAAATGCTATTTTAATTTTTAATGACATTTGGCTATTGCAAAACATTCTTTTCTAAAATTATCTGCTCAGTTTCACTTTAAAATTATTTTAAACAATACTGAGATTTTTAAAAAAACAAATATACCTACATGCACTTTGCTGGAAAATCAGTTTCATAACATTTGGCTCTACATTCTTCTCAAGTCATGTGTAAGTAAGGAAAAGTCAGTGTTTGTTTACTGAATTTTTACACTATGTCACGTATACAACCAAGGTGACTAAAGACCACATTTAATATTTTTTGACAGCATAGTTAATAATTTAGCTGTTTCTTATGTATAACACTCAGAAGTCTATGTTGTTAGTTAAGTCAGTTATTTAGCTTATATGATAATGTCTGACCAACAATGTGGGGTAGGGGGAAGGGTAGTCTTCTTATATATTTTAACATAAGAAAATTATTTTTCAGGTACTACTAAGTCTTATTAACTTCTATTATTTAGGGATGTCAAAGTTAAACATATGTAAAATGTTTAATGGGCAATTCTATTAATTTTACTTAAGTTTTTCTTTTATGATAAATAGCTCCTTTAAAATATGTATAAAAACAACATTTACTGATGACAGAATACTCTATCATGGATTGTTGAAGCACCTTACAAGTGTCATTTGATTACTTCTTCACAAAATAAAACAAAAAACAAACAGAAATCTATGAAGTAGGATCTATCCCTTTATTATCTCCACTATAGAGAGGTGGAAACTGAGATAAAGTGATTGCCCCCAGCTAGAGAAGCACAATAATTTGTGACAAGGCTAATAAGTGTGTGTATATGGGGAGCTGATATTTGAGTCTTGACTGTGGATGCATCTACTTACCTCCTTGGTATTAGAAAAAAAAACAATAAAATATTTTTAAAATTAAATTTGCATATAAAACTTTAAAACTTAAATTTTCTAAAAAAATTCTACTAACAATTCTACATTTCGAGAATTTAAATGGGTCTTAAAATATAATCACTGTAAAAGTTTAACCACAAAATGATTTTTTATTAAAATTGTAATTTAAAACAGTCCCCGTATGAATATACTTTTTTTTAAAATATGGAACTCTTCACAAATTTGCATGTTCTCCTTGCACAAAGGTGATGCTAATCTTCCCTGTATTGCTCCAATTTTAGTATATGTGCTTCTGAAGCAAGCACCATAAGATTATACTTTTAAAATAGATTAGAAAATTGAAACATAGTCTCTCAAATCATAGGGGAACAAGAAAAAACCTTAAAATCATAAAAATAGAATACATGATGAAATTTCTGCACACCATTAAAAAGAAACAGTGATGAGAGCAGAAAGAACATGAATTTTGGATTGACACAACAGAGTAAAAATTCTTGATCTACTACCCATAAAAAAGTTTGAAGAGCACATGTAAAGCCAAACTCTCTGATGACCTCAGTTTGTCCACAAGATCTTTGTGAGATTCAAGGAAAAAATACCTAACTCTCATGTTTAATGAATAAGTTTCAGGCATTCTATATGTTTAAGTGCCTTATGTCTTTATTCATCGTACTGTATTTACTTCAAAGTGTTTATTAATTTACTAATTTAAAGCTCACAACTTTTATTTCCCTGATTTTACATGTGAGTAAATTTAAGTACAAAGTACTTAAGTGAATTGAAAAGTCTCAAAGTTCCTAAATGGCAGAGCTGGAGTTCAAACTCTGATTTTCTAGCTCCAGAGTCCATGATCTTAATAATTTTCTTTAAGATGGAGATGGACACATTAATTGCAATTTATAAACAATAGTAATTGTTATTATAGACATGTCAATATATATATACTTTCTATGTCATAAAATCTAAAAGAAAGAAATTCTGCACCTCTCTTTACCCATTATAGTTTTATAATTTCTAAAGGTCTTGATTTAACATATCATAACTTTATTTTTATCCATTGAAAGTGAAAGGGGTCTTTGAATCCATTATTTCAGAAAATTAAGTTTGCGCTATCTTCACCCACAACATCTCTGGTTGGAGTTGTCCACAAGGGTGAGAGGAAGTAATTGAGTTAGACAGTCAGCAGTTAGCAGCAGGAAAATGTATTAAGAGGAAACATTCTGAACATGCCCAACGCTCAGTATTATGTGTGCTTTATAATTTCTTACATTTATCTCTATATTTTTTTCTGCTTATTATAAGACTAATGGAAATGTCTGGTCTTAGTTGAGAAAAATGCTATAGAACAGGGGTCAACAAACTTTATCTTAAAGAGTCAGACTGATGTTTGCTGATTTATTATAGTGTTCTATTCATTACATAATGCTATTTTCTTGCTTTGGTTTCACCTGTTATCATTATTACCTGTAATCAATTGAAAGCAATATAAAGAGAATTTACCATTGAATCTGCAGAACCTGGCAAAATGAATGATGATAGATAATGTGCAATGAAAGAATGAATAGATGAATGAACAAAAATACTGCTAATACTATTAACCTGCTACATCTATTTGATACATATATATATGTATGTAGATATATAGATATATATACACACACACATGTACATGTCATATTACTTTAAAAAGATGAACATTTAAAGAAAAAATCAGAACAAAATTCTAAAATTTACTTTAAATTAATTTAATGACTTACCTTTAAAATACCATTTTCAATTAATAATTGAATAAAAAATCCATCTACTGAATTTGAGTTTTGCTTGATGTAGAGCAGGAGTCCAGAGGAGTTGGAGGTCTGAAATTCTAGGGAAATATTATTTTGTGGGTTTAAAAATACATTCTGAAATTCAAGGTAGGAATCTCCATAATAACAAGCACAACTGAAATCTGTGGAGTCAGAAAAAAAATACAATATAGGTTGAAATAGAATGTTCAATAGTTGGCTGTCACATAATTAACATTAGCATTAGCTTTTCCGAAATAGCTCTTACTTAACTCCTGCCTGTTACAAACGGGTACCTTCTTCTTCTTCTTCTTCTTCTTCTTCTTCTTCTTCTTCTTCTTCTTCTTCTTCTTCTTCTTCTTCTTCTTCTTCTTTTTCTTTTTTTTTTTTTTTTTTTTTTTTTTTTTTTTTTTTTTTTTTTTTTTTTTTTTTTTTTTTTTTTTTTTTGCTGTAGTCACAGTGTTTTGTGATAATTTCTGTGTATCAAGGGCTTTGTGATCAAATCTCATTGAAAGGCAAGGATGTCTAGATGAGTAACCTTCAACAGTGCTTTTACTTAGATTTTATGTTACTGGTCAACAGAAATAGGAACATCTTTTAAAGACGTTATTCACTGTATATATAAGATGTTGTTA
>PVKZ01001955.1:0-289139 GCA_004027375.1 Macroglossus sobrinus | reverse complement strand
TGAGCTTTTCTTTTCTTGTCTGTACATCTTACCTGCTATAGTGTGAATGTTTGTGGCCCCCTGTACCCTCAAAGATGATGGCATTATGATGTGGGCTTTTGGGAGGTACTTAGGTCATGAAGATGAAATTCTCATGAGTGGGATTGTTCCCCTTATTTAAAAAAGGACTCCAGAGAGCACCCTAGCCCCCTCCATCCTGTTGAGGACATGTTGGGCTCTAAAGAGGAAGAGTGCTCTCACCAGAAGGTGACCATGCTCTCACCTTGACTTTGGACTTTCCAGTCTCCAGAACTGTGAGCATTAATTTCTTTTGAATGTAAGTTACCCAGTCTCTGGTATTCTGTTATAGCAGCCCAAACAGAATAAGACATTGTCCAATTCTTGCTATTTTCACAGCCGTCATAGGGAATGACCTACCAGATATTTCTGAGAAATTGCCAGTGATTTGGGAAAATGTCTTAAGAACTGAACACAAAAGATAATGAAATAATAATAGCTAACATTTTAGAGCTTATTATGTGCCAAGCACCATACTAACTACTCTACATGCATTATATTGTTCATCCTCAAGAGAAACTTATGAAATGAGTAATATTATCCGCTCAAGTTGACAAAGGATGAATCAAGGCACAGAGAAATGACACTGCTGGTCACCAGAACCCAGGTCTTTCTGACACCAGAGGCCACAGGTAGGACCTCTGCACTGTCCTGACCTCTCTAGCCTTCCTTTTGCACACCTGAATCTAACACTGTGTTCTAGCCCAACCCACTTTTAAATCTATTGTTCTCTACCCACTTAAACTTTCTGCTGCTGGCTTTTCAGCTGTTTTGGGAACACTTCTAGGTTGATTCTCCTAACTTTCCACCCATAGTTCATTATGTTCTCTTTGCGTGGTTGGGTATACAGAGATGAATACGATACCGTCCATACCCTCAAGTATCTTGCAGCATAGTAATAAAGACAGACACACAAACAACTAATTTAGGATAGAACAAAGCAGGGTAGAACTAAATGCTTTGTCAAAGGAGGCATGGGAAGCAACTCATACTTACTGAGCATGATCAAAGGTGAGAGAGAAATGGCAGCTTTGATCCAGTCTCAGTGCTAAGAGCTGAGAATACCGGGGATTAACAGGGGACAGTCCCTGCTCTTACACAGCCCCACAGTTGGTAAGGCTTGGGATGTTGGCATGTGGTCCATCTGCACACAAGGGTGATCACATCCCTGGGCAGATCTCAGCATCTTCTTGTTGGTAATGACCCGGTGCTACCTTCAGCTCTCCTCAATTTAGGGCAAACAATGATCTCCACATTATGGAAACAGAAATTCAGGCGAGGAGGGCTCCTCAGTGACTGTCTATTCTATTTTCAATCCTTACCCTGTAGGGTAGTTCCGAGGGGCTCTCGCAGGAGGATCTAGAGGGGAGGAAACAGGGGCAGGGAGGAGAAGGAGAAATTAAGCAAGAAAGATCAAGCCACACCCCTTTTAATTACAGTGAGGACAACTCTATTTTTATTTGTTTTCATTTTCATGTAAGATTTGATGGTGCTGATTTAAGTTTACAGAGAAGTCTGAAAGACAAATAGCTCTTCAGGAGATCAGAGAAAGCTAAGAGGGCCTGGGTTTTCAACTCCCGGGCTGCTGCACTTTGCACTGTACCAGACTGCCTCACTGTTAAATGGGCACATTTGCAGGGAAAGGCTCAAGGCTCCCCCTAAAGTGGTAAGAGAGAGGTTGCATGATGCATTTACATTGGGGAGGGAATGGAGGACCACGGAGGAGCTGTTGTTTATGGCTACTGCTGAGCACCCCTTTCTGACTGCAGGTCAAAGTAATGTTAGGTGAGCTTGTGGGAAGGACATGGGCATGTGAGAGGAAAGAACTCAGAATTCTCTCCTTGATTCTGAGAAACAGAGCTCAGTCGGGAGTTCCTGGGAGCCAGAGAGTTGGAAGGTAGCAGGAATTAGGTGTGTTTTGAAAAAGAGATGACTTATGAAGTGTTCTAGAAGAAACAGAAGTGAGCAACTTTTACCTGGGCACCAGGAACTCGGCAACTTTTAGGATAATAATACATCCTTCATTCATTTAAATGTCTATAGGGGAAATAAAGGTGAGTCAAACATTGCCCATACCATAAAGAAGTCTACAGTCCATTGGGAGACTTAAGGCGTATACATTTGTAAATATAATGGAAGAGGAAAGAGAGAAGGCCATAAGAAATATGAGAATGGGTGCCAAGTGAGCTAGACACATGTGAAGGAGAAATCATTGACACTCCTTGGTTCAGGGTTGCTTTGAGCTGGCACTTGAAGCACTATAAGCCATCAAGAGATGGGAAAGTGTGCTTCATGCAGAGGACACAGCAGTAGGAAAGGCAAAGAGGCAGGTTCTCATTAGGTCTGAATGGGGAGTAAGAGTACTTTATTCTAGCTTGAGTGCACACTTTGAAAGTCTGCTTTGAACTCTAGCACTTTCTTTACAGAATCTGAGGTGGAGGGGGCAGTATATCCTCAGGTGGCCCTGTTCCAAGGAATACCAAGTAGGTCATAACTGACATAGGTAGCTTTGGGATATTTGGTTTTGCTGCCTCATGAGAGGAAGCCGGAGATGGTAGATGGTTTCTAAATGATGTAACAGCATACCTCTTCTTCCATTCCTTCCCAGAGAGAGAAGCTGAGATGATCTGTGGTGCCCAGCGATGAGTCTGGAGAGGTGGTGTGCAGATGGCCTTCACTAAGAACTCTGTCCTACTATTAACTTCAGCAAAGAGCTAGGAAAACAGCCTGAAATCACCAGGAATCACCAGCTTTCCTGAGCTAGTTTGAAAATGTGTTTATTATTCTTTTGGCACTGCCCCAAACCAGCCACCTGATATAATTCACATAGAGGGGATGAAGCATGGCAAAAGAAGGGCACCTCCCTATCTCATAATAAGAGAATAGAAAGGTACCACAGGTGAAGAGTGGGAAGGAGACATTAGAGCAGACCTTGAATGATGTGGCTGGATTCTGATGCATTTCAGTTCTTAGAAATTAAGTCACCATCAAAGAAAACTTGGAAATAGTGAAATGTTACCAAGATAACTGGTTGCCCTTGACAAAACAAAGATACAAACAAAATAATTGCATGTTGCACTATAGATGTATGACCAGGTGGACAAGAGTCACCAGTCAGAGAACCTCAAATTGGAGAAGCAACTAGGTAGACATTTTTTTGAGACAATTTTGATCATTTATCATGGAGTTAGCATGATAACTCCATAAATTAGCATGGAGTTAGCATGATATTTTCTTAAGGTTTAAAAACAAAAATGCCTTCTCTATACTTTTGAAAAGTTCTAACAAACATTTTTCAATGAACCTGCCATAGAATAATATTTGTTTTCATTATAAAAAACATCTTAATATATTATAAAGTACAAAAAGATAGTAATAAAGTATGAATCAATTTTTAAAAACATGGATATGTATAGAATCAAAGAATGAAAGAAAAAGAATGAAGATAAATATATAACTTTGTATTTATGTCTTCTACATTGAGTTTATCTTTGTAATTAGCTAAATTTGTTGTGTGTGTGTATTTTAATAAAGAACTAAGGCAATTATTTGCCTTCTCCTCTGGGAAAAAAGAGGGAACATTCATTCATAGGATGTGGTTTCACATCTCTCACCTTTATTTGTTGAGATACACAAGCATGTGCAATGCACAGAAGCAGGCCCTATCACAAGATGCGGTCTGACTATTGCAGAATGAGCAGAGAGAGGCAACATCCTCTCTAGTTTAGTTTTAGGCATCAAGAATACAATAATATGACTCAAGTCTACACTGGTGTTATTATTAGCCTGTCTTATGGTTAGATCATTTGCATTGTACTTCCTGTAAGCTAAGGGCCTGCATTTTTGTTTATGTATGCCAGGACTGGTCAATACTTGAAGCATTTTGTCCTGAAGCTATCTATGATCAAGGAAGGTACAAGTAGGGACACCAGAGACTGGGCTCAAAGGAGCTAGAGTATGAACTAGAAGAGGTCAAAGCCGGGGAAATAAGATCATAATGGCAGATGGGAGCCCGTGGCCAGAACCAAAGGGCAAGTATTCAGCCGGAGCCAAGGAATGAAGCAAGAGCTCAAGAGGTGAGGTAACAGACTGGGTCAAGAAATGAATTAGCTATGACCTTGGGCAAGAGAGTGCCAGACTTGGGTCATTTTAATTGTCAGGGATGGTGTTTTCCAGATGGGTCATGTAGCTTGGGATTGGCTTGTTTGATTTAAAAGAACTCAGATGGGTGAGATGTGTGATTTATTGGTTGATGCCAGGTGCATACCTTGATATTTATCTCTATCAAATTCAGTCTTGCTATATTCGTTTCATTGTTACAGCTCAGTAAGATACTTAGGAGAACTGATTCTGTCACCCATAGGTTAGTTAGTTCTTCTTCCTAGCTCTGTCTGTGATCCACAGATTTGATCAGTGTCTCTTCCAAGTATTCATACCAAAGCCACTGAAATCCATCACCAAAGGCTGTTACTGAATCCTCCAGGGAAAGTCATTGTCAATTCATCCACCATTTACCTTCTTGTCTGAGAGGCTAACCTGAGAGACCCTACAAAATCCTTTATTGCAGAACATTCCCCCAGTTCCCCATCAAAAGACATGAGATAAATTTGATAAGATTTGTTTTACTGAGCAGATTATATCTCATCTCAGCATTTTCTCCTCTATGCTAAGAAATCTCAAAGCTCGAATCTTTTCCTGACATCAGAAATCAGAAAAATGAATTACAATATAATAGAGTGACAATAAGCTAGATTCATTTCTATAGAGGTGATGTGCAAATTTCCATTCCCAAGTGCTTTTACAGTTGTGTAGAGTCACTTTTTCTAAAGATTCCAGCTGTCTGGATACCTAAATAGGTACTCACAAAGTAACCTGTTCTTTATCCTAGATCTGGTAATTAGATTTTTTATTTTGTCTAGAAATTCTTTGCTCAGTCCCCCAGAATTGAAGAGATCCAGAAAAACCAACCTATAACAAACACCCATTCATGCAACAAGTTTATTTATTTATCTGAAAGAAAAAATACTTCTATCTACTTTCTGACTGACATTGTTCTGGGTACTGGAATACAGCAGCAAACAAGAGAAAGTGTCTGTCCTCATAGAGCTTACATTAGTGGGAAAAGGTAGATAACGAAGCAAACAAATAAAAAAATGGAATTTCAGACAGTTGTAAATGCCATGAAAAAATAATGCAGGATTAGGATAGAGAGTCATTAGTACATGGCTAATGAATAATTAATTATTTTAATATACTCATTTGTAATATGGGTTTCCCTTCTTGTGGCCAGGGCTTTTGCCCTTACTTCTGGACTTTAGTTTTCAGTTATAAAGGGTGAGAAAGCTACAATGGAATACATGTTCATTTGGAAAGGAAAGAATTTATACAAGGGGAGAAGGATGGTAGGATGTGGCAAGTTATAGACTGACATGTTGCATTGAAACCTCTGGTAGACCCAGTGAATGGTAAGAAATAAGTAAGAACATTACATAATTGTGATTCAGAATGAAAATATAAACCTAATTTCAGAAAACATCTTAGCTCCTTCCTCTTCTTCAACTTTCAACACCAGGATAAAAGGTATGAGGAAAGTAAGTGTGCAATTCTGGGATCTTCTGAATGGACAGCACCCTTACTCTGTGTGGGCCACTGAGCCAATCTGACCTTGGATATATCACTTGAGAAACAAAAGAGGTATTGGAGACATATTCACTCACATGAGTATATCTTCATTTCATTTATATCCTGTGTAGTGCTTATTGCTAATGTGGCAATTAAAAAAATAAAAATATATCAGCTGAGTCTGGTTTATCAATTTTGCCATCTTCAAATCTCACCAGCCTCAAAGAAGTCTGATCTAGCTCAAAATAAAAATAGTAGCTACAAATTTTAAGCACATTCTATGTACCCCGCACTATCTTACATGTTTTATGGACTCATATCTTCTAATTTTCACAACAAAACAATTACTAGAGTATTAGTTAAGATGGCTAACTGCCATGTCCAAATAAGTCCCCAAAGAAATAATGGTTTACCCAATAGAATTTAATTTTTTTCTCACACAAATAGGCTAAGGTGATTCCAGGTTGGTAAAGGGGGTCTGCTCCACACAGTCATTCAGGTACTCAGGATATTAGAATCCTGAGACACTCAGCCAAGTGGGAAAGCAAAGAGGATGTACTATTGCATATAGGAAGTTTTCATGGGTCAGGCCTGGATGAGTTGCACACCATTTCTGCTTATGTTCTGCTGGTTAGAAATATGGCCACTCCTCAAACAGCGGAGGTTGGAAAATGTAGTCTCACTGAATGTCCAGGAAGAAGGAGCAACAAGGAACTGTTATTATTATCCTGATTTTATGTGTAAAGAGACCAAGGCTCAGAGAATTTAAGTCTCTTGTTCAAGAAAGTAATTATATAAGTAAATAAGTAAATATGCAAGCAAGTAAGCAGTTAGGTAAGCCAGGTCCTGGTGTTTGAGCTGGGTTGATCTGACTCTAAAGACAATCTTAACCAATACACTAGATGACCTTCTAAAGGATATGCAGACTGTGGTGAATCTCCCAGATTAACAATCTCTCTTCCCTGGAGAGTACTGAGTATACAGTGCTGGGTTTTGCCTCTCTAATCACTGTTTTTCTATACTTTTTTGGCTAAGTAGCCTTATTTTGTTACCACAGCCTTCCTTTAGGTAGGTTAACATCTATTATGCTGGGATCAACTTGCCTTTTCCTTTGCTCAGGAAAATTTCCCATATTATATTCTGCATTGATTTTGCTGAGAAACTCAGAGTTCTTGGGTGCATTTCATTGTTTCTTCCACTTAAATGATTCTACATTTAGTCAATAAAGTCACTGCAGAGAATCAAGATGCTTTTTAGGGATTTTTTTTTTTTACCTCTGTACCTTCAAGACAGTCAAGTCAGCACTCTTTCTTGTCATTACCAGGATGTTCCATTTGAGGTGTTATTCTTCTGAGGTCCCTGGATACCATGTTCTGTCTGTCTGTCTGTCTGTCTTTAGTCAATTTTACTGACTTAATGAGCACACTCTCATCATGAGAGTAAGCAAGTCAATGACATCTGAGAAGATTATAATTGTTTAATATAATATAATAAAGTTTTATAATTGGTTAGGCCCTGACCTGTCCATATTTCAACAACTTTCTCAATTTCTTCCCAGTTCTGCACACATGCTCCCCCCACCATCAGACCTACAGCCCATAATAGATAAAAGGGGTAATTTTGAGTTAGGACAAATGAGCCTAACTTTTCACTCCAATTCAGAGGTGTTCGTCATCAGAGTCTCATCTGGTGATATAGAGTGGTCAGTGAATGCTATAGACTGGTTGACAGGACATTTCAGCCTCCTCATCCCAGAGAATGTTGCTCAGAATTACAAATGTCTTTTTCCAGCATGAGCAGAGTAGGCAACTAAGGACAAGCAAAAATAAAAATGCAGCTCTGACTATCTATATTTTTACCAGAGACCTCAAGAAGAAAGGGAGTGCTAGTTGTTTCCGTACTGCAGGATTTTAAGGAATAATAAAAGCATTATCCTGAAGAGAAAAGGGTAAAGAAATTAATTGGATGCCTTTTTGCTTTAAGCTGGAGACCCATTATAGTTTACCCTAATTCTGTTTAAGTATTCCCATTTTTAAAGCTCCCTAAATGGTAAATAAATCGGGTAGGATGGGAAATATAAAACTGCTTTTGTTACTCTTTTCTAAAATTGCTAGTGTGTTCCTTACCATTCAGCTATTAAGGAAAAATGTGCAAAACATAAAAAATGCATCTTCTTTTTATTATTTCAAACATGAACTTCAATCATCCATTGCTTATAAATTTTTTATGACATAAATATTCAACTTTTAAGGTTGAATATCCTTTCATATCCTCTCACATATAATCAATATAACTCTGGCCTGCTCAGGCTGATGGAATTCCATTCTCACAATGACCCTCTACCCATCTTGTGAAAATCATGAGAAATGGAATGAAGAATTAGTTTCTATGACACGACGATTAAAACATTTGAAAAAGGTACCTAGAAAAAAACATGTTGGGAAAGTGTGTTGGTGAGCAGGAAGTCCATTCCAAGGTGGAGAGAAAACAGGGCTCTGAGAAGCTGGGTGGCCACTGGTAGGAATGAATGCTTTTGAGCAGCAGCGAAAAAAGTGCTAGTCAGGTACTTCTATGTACCTGAGGAGAGTATTTGGTGTTTATTGGAAAAGGAAGACAATTACAACACTAGCTTATGTGTTCCACAAAGTCAGTGACCATCCTTGACTTATTCTCCACTCTGCCCCCAGTTCCAACCCCAGAGTCTGGCATGTGATTGCCGCTAAGTTAATATTTGTTGAATGCATGTTAAATGAATGAATGAAAATGACAAGATCCAGGTTACCATTTAAGGCTGCTTATAAAGAAGTTATAATATTGCTAGGGGGGGAACCTTCCCTTATTTCACTGGAAGAGGGGAGGCCCAGCTAGGACAATGGTAGTCCTGAGGTTAAAAATACAGCAGTGGTGGCAAAGAAGATCTGATGGTCAAGGCCACCACATAGCAAAATGAGGTCACAACATGACAGAAAGGCAAGCCAGCAGCAAGAATCAAATGAAACTCCATCTCTCTCAGGACCTTCCAGGGGAAGGCAGGAGATCAGAAAATTTAGGAGTCAGTGATTTTACTGGGGATATGAATTCAATTCAAATTACTGTGGATTACTGCCTGTACTCATAGCAGTGGCTTGATCTCTCTCCTTTTATAGTCTCTCCAATTTCCTCCCTGCTCCTTTTATGTTAAAGTGATTTGGGAAAAATGAGGGTGAATTTATATTAAAAAAAATTTTGCTTTCTAAAACTTAAGCCTAATTCTGCCTTGTGGAACAAGAATTCAAAATAAGTCTAATTATTTTTCCACATGTTAGTCCTTGAAGCAGAATATATGATAGAAAAGAATTTCACTTTCTTTTTATCTTAGAAAAACCCAGAGATTGTTTTCCTCTACTTCTGTTATGATTGTTAGAGAATTTTGTTCAAGTTGTGCCTCATAATCATGCCTCACCTTCTTGAGGCTCAAAGGAGAATTTAATTAAGACACCTCAAATTGATTAATGAATAGAAGTGGGACCTTGTACTCCCTGATTCACTTTTCTGATGATTCAAAGTCATTTCAGGTTGGAAGAATATTAATTTGGCTTTATTTGTTACAAAGTTAAAATACATTCACTGCCCAATGTGTAGGACCCATGGGGATAGAATTCTTTGTCATTCATTTCACATTGCCAAATTTCTAAAATTAAAACTGCATGTAAAATAATTTTCTGAATGCTTAAAGCTGATCCTGATCCCACCAAAAATTCTCTTTGGATAAGACTGTCTTTGTTTCTACCCTTTGTCTCCAGAGATACTTCTGATGTAGGAGAGCAAAGATCTGGAAGAAATCTCTCCTGGCTGACTTCCATCAATTCACTCACTTTAAAGTGCACTTTTTGGTAATTAATTGAGATGTATATGTCTGTCTGCTGTAGAGTCTCCTTCCCTGGCCTCAGGCTTGGAAACTGTAGAACCACTGGTTTCCTTTTGTTGGTTCAGACTAGAGAGGAAGTGGGTGTACATGTGGTGACTTTTGTTAGACAACTGGAGATCTGAAACACACATATTACAGATTAACATTTAGAAATATTAAATAAAGTTTGGTTCCTTCCTTCGCACCATGACCCAGTCTCCACTGACTTAGCAGCATTAATTGCCTTTGAGAGCATTCATTGAAGGGAGACACAAAAAACTTAGAAGCAAATTCTTTGCTTTCCTTTAAAAAAAATTCCTAATAGACTCCTGAAACGTAGAGCAGAGTCATTAGTCTTGAAATCGAAGGCCTTTTATTTTTGTGGGGGATGCAAGAGATGAGGTTGTGTATTTTTTTAAAGACTAAAATTCTGAAGGAAACCAGGTATAGAGTTAAGTCCCTCTATAGCTTTCTATAAAAGAAGGTGACACCTTGGGTGGAGAGGAACTTCAGAGGAAGATAAGAGAGCTTCATTGCTAGTCTGCCCCAGAGATGGGTCTGGTCCTTTCTCCCTGGCCCTGAATAAGCCTGGAAGGGATAGATGACAGCCGAATAGAACCCAAGAGTAGAGGAGATCTGTACCTTGCTCACCAGATAAAGCCAGAGAGGGTGGCAGTGCTTTAGAGAAGTCTTTTACAGAGTTTTGGAAAGTGGCTGTGCAGCATAAATCGGAATAGGGCAGGCAGAGAGGGCTTGAGACGGCATCCCAGCACCCAACAGGCTTTTATGACACCTAAGAGGCATGAATAATAGCCAGAAGTTGCATAAGGCCCTTAGAGGGACACAGAGTGGCTGACAGAGGACTGGCTAACCCAAGAGGGTCCTGGCCATCAGAACAAGGATGAACTCTATGGACTTGTCAGCCAAAGGAAAGGCAAGATGGAGTACATGCCGGAGGACACCGAAGGGATCCAAGGTAACGACCAGTTTATACAGGGTGTATTACATCCCAGCAAATTCCACTGGATATAGGAGACAAGTGGCAGTCCAGACACCCTATCCTACCAAAGCTCCTCCTAAAGTTAGATGCCACTTTGGAGGTGGGTTGAGCAGAGTCTTGATTAAGTTTTAGCCTGAAGTGCCTGGAAAGAAAATCACTTAATTAATTGACCGGGTTTATTGGGATTGAATAGATGATATTTTTTGTGTCAGAGAGAATGAAGGGTTTGGTTAAAAATTAAATGAGTTAGATAAATTTTTTCGGTTATTTTTTTTTCATGTCCACGAATTTTAAAGACCTCATAATTAACACCCAATACTTAAATTAGAGCTCTTAGTGGCAAAGGGCCTGTTCAGAAACCGTTTAATTTTAATTTATTCTTTTTTTATAGGTTTCTTAAATGAGGATTTGCATCTGACACAGATGGTTTAGTTGTAATGGCCTACAGATGAGCAGGGGACTAGATGACCTGTAGGGTTCATCCCTAGAGTTTAGTAGTTTGATCTTTGGACACTTAAAGCATTTCTGCTGCTATAAAAACTCTCTAAGATCAATTAATTAAACTACCCTTTTCTAATTCCCTTGACCCCTCTTCATGATTTTTTTTCTTGCTTATTATTGTAAAAATATTAAAATTTGAACAAATGTAACTGTCATGTTGAAAATAAGAATTTGAAGGATACGTGAGAAAACAACCTGATTCTGTTCTTACTCATTTTGGAGAGTTCCTTCTCCCTTGGATAAAATCCAGGGCAAGATCCATAAAGTTTCAGATCTCTGTGAGGTAATTAAAAAGTCTTCAGTCACTTTAGTCCTTACAACCTTCTCTGTCAAGTCCAAAGTCCAAACTCTTTTAAAGTTAAAGGTTCTCCCATCTTCCAGCTTTGGGTGTGTGTTTCCATTCCCCCCACCCTGCTTCCTAATATCATTTCTGACCCTTTCAGAGAGTCAAAATAGGTAGGGCAGGGGTAGGGAAAAAGCAGGAGAGGCAAGAGGACAGAAAATGTCCTATTTGGTTCATGTTGTGCATTTTCACTTTCTGGGCTCAGAATATGTTTAATGGGGCCATCTCTTGGAGTGCTTTGAGGGTTCTTTGCAAAGACCTTACCACTAAGGAGGATCTCTCACCTACTGTGTCCTGACATGGAGGAAGTACTCCTGGATAGTCACCCAAACTCTTCCCTAGGCTGCCCATTTCCAGCACCTTTCTAATCAAGTCTTGTGCAACCAGATAGCTCACTGATTCTACCTGGCTCCCAGGAGAAACAGGTGTCTGAGATATGCTGTTGGTGAGACATAGTTTCTTTCTGCCTCAGCCCTCTGACTTCTGCCTGAGGCTACTCAGATTCTCATCCTTTCAATGCCTGAGGCATGAGCCAGGTACCACACCACAGTGTCTCCAGCACCAGGGCACTTACAGTCAGTTCTCTGAGTGTCTTAACAATGCCACTTTCACTGATTTGGGTAGAAACTATAAAGCTACACCTTTTCTCTTTTGGTGTATGGGTGTTGTGTTTAAGAGGGATGCAATGGGATGCAACTTGTAAACTACTCTTTCTTTTAAAAAGTCTCATTTTCTAAATTTTCCCTCACCACTCCAATTTAATGTTTGTAGGTACTTGAGAGGGTAAAGAGACAAGGATCATAACAATGATTTTCACAGCCTCCTCTGCTAGTCCTGGAAGGCGAAGTTCATCTCACTCTGGGATATGGATGTAGCTGACACCCATGGTTTTGGAGTTTCTGCCATTTCAACAATGAGAAGATGCAATGAAAATGTCCTTTTTTTTTAAAAAAAAAAAAGCATACCAAAAACACAAGAATAAGCATAAGTAAAAATGTATGACATTGATTATAAAAATTTCTTGAGAAATAAAAAAAAGAATTTGAATAAATTCAAAATTCCTGGAGGAGTAAAGATAATAAATATGACTATAATAGCTATGTATTGAACACTAAGCATGTACCAGGCACTATGCTAGAAACTTTTAATGTTGAGGTCTCATCATCCACAATCTAAGAATTATTATCTTCATGATATTTCTGAATAGATTACAGAAGGACTTTATCCAACCACTTATCCATTCTTAACAGATATTTACTGAGTGTTCATTTTGTGCCACAATGGAGAGACACCATGAACGAGGGCACCATGACCCTGTCCTCATGGAGCACACAGTCCAGAGAAAGAAACTAAAGCTGGGAGGGGTCAAGTAATTTGCCCAGGGTCACGTAACATGAAAAATAGCAACTAGCAGATTTTAACTCTTGCATTAGAAACCCATGCTCCCAAGTACTAGGGTACAGAAAACAAGCATTATCAAATAATTTGCAGGTTTAACATGATCACCAAGGAATATTAAATTGGTGAAGAAGCTTGTCAAATTGATTCTGAATTTCATCTAAAAGAATAAACATGAAGATATAGTGAAGAAAATGTAGGAAAAAAATTAAAATGGTTGTGAAACACCAGATATTAAAACAAACTACCCAACAACCTTAATTTTTTAGGTAAGATGCAAAAAGCAAAAGGGGAATAAGTGAAACAGAATGGAGAGTTCTGGAAGAGTGAATACATTAAATGCCTGATGAAAGAAAATTTACAAATAAACAGAGAAGGGAATACTCAAAAAGTAATCTTGAGGTAATTACATCTATTTGAAAAAAATCAAGTTAGATTCTTATTTTATACTTCTCAGCAGATGAATTTTATCTGGAGTAAGTGTTTTTTAAAAAATTTGAAAACAAAAAGAAAGCTTTGGCTGACGGTAAACTAATTAGGGATGGTCGAGGACTTAAATCATAAAAGCGACAGGAGAGGTCATTAAAAAGATGATTGTTATCTCTGACTACATGACAACATTAGTTTGTCGCCAACACCAAAAACAAACTTAAAAGTATATGACAAACTGGGAAACCCATTTGCAAACAAAGAAAATAAAGAGTTAATAGCCTTAAATTAAAAAGAAAAATATCTAGTTGTATAGACACTAACACCAACATAAAAATGTACGAAAGACACACATAAATTAGTATGATTGAAATGAGTGATTCTCAAAGCTGGTGAGGGTTGGGTGACATCTTGTCCCATATGCCCTCCCATGAGAGTCACATGGTGACAAGTTTCATGGAGGACATTTCACAAAAAGTATCCTAACATCTTTAAAATGGGTATTTCTTTGAGTATAGAAATTTCATTTTTAAGAATCTAAAGAGGTAACTGACTCCAAATTTATATTTAGACATAGTTACTTCTCACACATTACTTGAAGTGGTGATCAACTGTAAAGAGTAGCGATCTTTCAATTAATGATGATTTATGCCTAATCTATAATGGAGAGCATGTAGCCATTTAAAAACTTGTTTTAAAATAATATTTGATGGCAGAAGCAATGGTAATAATGTAAGATTAAGTGGAAAAGATCAGGATACAAATTGATGCATGATGTGTGATGCCAATTTTACTACATACACATGTTTATGGATTTTCATGTGTGTATCATCACAGAAAAATACTGGAAAAAAACACACATACTGTACACAGTGTCTATATTTTTTAAGTAGGGGGAAAATCTACCTATCAAGGATTAATCTTTTTTTTCCTTCATCTTTCTAATTCTATGATTTTGTAATCTTTTAAGTGCGTGTGTGTGTGTGGGGGGGGACCTACCTATCAAGAATTGATGCTTTTCTTCTTTATCTTTATAATTTTGTGATTTTGTAATCTGATGAAAACATTATAAATTGGCACATCAAGCAAAACTATAATCTTATTTTTGGCATTTGTTATTTCTCTCTGAACCCTATCAAAGAAAGTAATACAGGCCTATTGATGGTAACTTGCCAACATCAAAGATCAGGATTTTAATGAATTCTCTCCTTCTGAGGCCTAATTTAAGCTCAATTTAAAGTAAAGAAAACAAACATATTACTCTATAAAGGAGAATGAGCACTTCTTTGTTGTACAGGCTTTGTATTTGAATCTCTTTATGAAATGAAAAATAGAGCAAAAAATGAGCTTAATAAGCTAGACTTCTTCTCTGCTCCGGCTTTTCTCATTAAGGTTTAATAACATAAAATGCCCTTAGAAAATTTAGATTTATACCGTGTGTCAGTGATCCAATTTTCTTCTTCTAAATGTTGAGAACAACTGACTATTCTAAATGCAGGGGGTTAGCATGCTTGGGAGATAATCTGTGGTTCATCCAAGACCTCAATCCTTTCCATCTCACTTTTTTCCTTCCCACTAACCACATACATACACGTGTGTATGTGCACATATGCACATGTGCACATGCATGCGCATACACCCCAACTTGTTTTGTCCACCTACCCACCAACAGGGGTGCTAGACCTTTACATTCAGCCTTGATAATGTCCTGGTTCCCACAGAACGAAGGGCTATGACTGACCCCGACATGGGACTCCTCTCAGAAAAGGCGAGTAAATGATGGGATGGAGAGTGATGTCTTCAGCAAGCTGAAGCTATTTTTTCAGCCCATGATGTGACCTACAGGGCAACACTAATGTGATGTGCTTTGTCTGTCTTAGTCCATTTTGCTGCCACAAGAAAATACCATGAACTAGGTGGCTTATAAGCAAACATTTATATGTTACAGTTCTGGGAAGTCTGAGGTCATGACAACGGCATATTCAGTGTCTGGTGAGGACCTGCTTCCCCACAGATGACTGTCTTTCTGCTATAACTTCACAGAGTGGAAGGGGCTGGGAGCTCTGTGGAGTCTCTTACAAGAGCACGAATCGCTTTATGAGGGCCCCACCCTCATGACCTAAGTACCTCCCAAAGACCCCACCTTCTACTACTATTACACTGAGGGTCAGGATTTCAACATATTGATTTTGGGGGGAACACAAACGTTCAGTCTACAGCATTGTCCAGAGCATCAGCAGCAGCTGTGAAACAGCACGGAGCAGTTTCATAAAATTGACTAGGTCCCAGGCTGCTCACTCTTTGCTCAGAACAAGCGGATCTCTATTTAAAAACAATTGGCCCCAGTAAGGGAGGCATGTACCTGCCATATCTATTTCACTGAATTTTCATCTCATCTATAAGGTAAGTATTTTCATCTTAAATGGAAAGATGAAGAAAGTGGGGCTCAGAGAAGCTTAAACCATTTGCCCAAGTAGTTTGCTCAGGTCTTTTAATCCCCAGCTCAGGCCCTTCCTCCACACACTGCTCCTCTCCGCTGAGAGGGCAGGATGAATGAACCCCAGCTGGGCCTGGCCATGAACTGTCATCTCTACCACCACCAGTGCAGCTTCTAGTATAGCCCTTGACAGAGAGGACTAGAGTTCTCCAGCTCTCTTCCCTGCCCAGACAAACTGTTGGAAAGAACACTATTTCTAGGGCATGGGTTCTTTGATGAATCACTGGATCTCCTCACACGGTCATTACTGGTCTCTCAAGAAACTTAAAAATAAACAGGATTATTTCCTTCCAAAACCTTCAGCTTTCTCTTTCTTTCTGATAGCTTTCTATCCCTCCTCTTTTATAAGACTTGACATTACTAGCTTAACATAACTAAAACTCATTTAAACAGATATACTACCTCTCTCAGGTCTATTTTAATCTTCAAGTTTCATGTCATTAATTATAGACAAATAAGCTTTATTCACTACTGAAAAATTTGCAGGATCATGAAACACCATAAATATATTCTTCCCCCTTCTCTCCCCTCCTATTCCCTCTCCTTTCCCTCTCTTTCTCCTTTCCTCTCTTCCTTCCTTCCTTCCTTCCTTCCTTCCTTCCTTCCTTCCTTCCTTCCTTCCTTCCTTCCTTCCTTCCATCCATTCATACATCCAACACCCATTCACCAACAGGGTGACTGCAGAGCCTTATTTTCCCAGAAGATCCTGTATCTGTATAACCACAAGTTACACTCACATTCACTATCAGAAGTGTCCTGTTTTGAATGATAAATTATATGATCTCTCAATTCATTCAATAAGCATTTATTGAGCATCTCATATACATCTACTATACATATGATGCTGTGCTGGGTGGTACAGATGCAAAAAGACAGGTCTTGGCCTGCAGTCAAGTTGGTTAACACTGACTATTTCACTGTCTGTTGCTCTGCTAAGTGCTATGAAGGATTAGGACATATTAAAAGAATTGTCATGGATTTCTAGAGGCAGACTACACTACTGGTTTTTAAGCCCAGTGCAGTTCAGAACTTTGGCCAAGTTGGCCTCAAAGAACCTCCATTCCCTCATCTGTTGGAAAGGCATACTCAAGGGGCTGACAAGATGATTAAAACATATAACATTAATAAAGTATCTTGCACAAAGCCTGGTATTTTGAGACTTAAAAATGGCAGATATTATCAATATTTTATTATTATTACTATCATTACTATTTTATTGTTTTCTTAATTTGCAAAAGGAGTGCATGCTTATTGTAAGCAAGTCCAATAACACAGAAATATAGAGTGATAAGTGAAAGTCACTCCCTCATACTGCTTCCCAATTCAACTGCAGAGGTGATCAGTGTTCACAATGTGTGGGCACCCTTCTACTTCTTGTTCCACTCATAAAACTCTGTCTATCTGTCTGTCTGTCTGTCTATTTGTGTGCATGCATGTGGTATAAATGTGATAGGATGCTAAATGGGATATTTCCCATTATTTTGGATTTGTAGCTAACACACCAGTGCTGAAGATAATAGGTGATAAGCAATCCATACCCTAAAAGAAGCATGATACATACTCACATGGGATTTACTAAAAGAAAGCAAAATGAGACCAGTGACTTCACCACTAACAGCCAATGTAAATCAGCTAGACATTAATTTGAAATAAAATTGCTTGAAAGGAATTTGTAGAAGTAGAGAGAGGTCTATGCCTTTTTCTCCTTCTCTTCTATTTCAGGCCCAGTAAAGGGGCTCCCTACATGAAAGGCTCGTGCCTGTGAGAAAGGAAACAGAGAGTGGTCCTATTTCTTGGTTGAATGCCTGCTGAGCTGGACACTTGGTAAGGGCACTGAAGTCAAGTGAAGCTGGAGGGTTCTAATGAGAGCCGGAGGTGTGTCTATAGGAGTTTGGGATGTGTGGGCATGTAGTGACTGGTGACTACTTTCTTCCAGGAGAAGCCTGAGTTTGTCCGGGGCTGCCTGGGATGGCACAACCTGAGGGGGTCAGTAGCTTGGCAAGTTGTATATGGCGGGAAAGAATGTGTGAGCTTCAAACATGGGGAATCACTGGCCTTGACTCATAGGTAAGGAAGTCTGCCCAAAAGGGTAGCTAATTAGGGTATAGTGATCCCAAAATAAAGAGATTATAGGGTAAATTAAACTACTTTGGGAAGTTGTAGGAGGGCATCACTTTGAAACTTCTAGTAAGGATTTCCAAAGAACTCACAAATATACCTCCATGAGAGAGCTAGAACTTAGATGCCTGTCATGACAGAGATCATCCATGGAACACTAGAATGATCACAGCAGTGGTCAAATAAGACATTTGGCTCTTTTTCTTTAAAATCTCCTTTTCAATGACTTGACTCTGATGGAGTCATAAGCAAGGGTGAGAGAAAACAAAGAAGGAAAGAATGAAAGAATCAACCTTTCCCCCATCCCACTGCTGGTCTCCAAAGTACAGAGGGGAGACGTTTTAAGTTGTATGTAAAATGGAAGTTCTGCTTTAGACTGGCTATTTTTTAATATCTGTAAGTTAAATAGACTGTGATGTCTGCCTGTTATAGTATCAGACAACTGGGAAGGGAGAACATGGAAACAAATACATGGTCATTTTCTGTTGGTTACTAAGTTCAAATTATTTAAGAAGCTACTTACACACATACATAGATACACACAAATAATATATATTTAATAACCACAGTAGTACAGTTTTTAAAATACATCATAGTATAAAATTTTTATGACTTGGTTTCTCACTAATCAATATATAGTCTATAATAGTAAGTATAGTAAGTACAACTACCTTGTACTTTTTAATAGATTTATAGCATGCTATTTAATGTATACATAAACATTTAATTAACCATTCTTTTACAGAGGGGACATTTGATAGCTTCTAATTTTACACTGTTAGAAATAATGCTTCAGTATATTTATTTTTACCCAAGTGCCAATGTTTCTGCATAAGACATTTGTATAAGTGAAGTCATGTGCATATTTTAAAGTTTGATAATATTGACAAATTGTCTTCCATAAAATTTGCATCAATTTATCTTTTCACCAACAGTATATAAGAGCTCCTATCTCCTCACATCCTTGTCGAGTATGTATATATTTTTTAATTTGAAATATTAAAAACATTGTTATTTTGTTTTTCATATTTCTTAATGTAGTGAGGTGGGCATCTGAAAATAAGTTTTTAAATTTTTCTTTTAGTATAAATTGTCTATTTTCCTTGCCCACTTTTCCATTGCATAGTTTCTTTTTATCTTTTAATTAATGTGTGCTAGAGTGCTTTCTCTGTCTCTGTTTCTGTCTCTCTGTATCCCTCCTTGTTTCTTTCTGTTTGTCTTTCTATCTGTCTCTAGCTCTCCACACACACACACACACACACACACACACACACACACACACACGTGTCTATCTCTATATATGTCTCTTTATATAGAGATGTCTGTCATTTATACCTTTTCCAGTTTATTGTTTACCTGTTAATTGTTACCTGTTTACCTTTTAACATTGCCTAGGGTGTCTTTTTCCTTATAAAAGTTTTATTTAATGTAGATAATCTGTTATTGTTTTTTTATTTTGCATTTCTCTATGTCAATATTATGATTGTTTGAATCTTTAGACTTTTTTCTGGCACTCATTTTTAGATTCATCTGGCATTCATTTTTTATGAGCTGTAATGCCTTTTTTATATATAGTATATAATAAAAATATGGTATAATCAACATTTGTTGATTTTTTTGTTATATGAATCTATTTTTCTCTTTCTATTTCAGCATCATCTAGTTTTTATTACTAAAACTTCATAATATAAAGACAAATTCTTGTAATTTAAAGCATTTCCTTGGCTATTCTCTGGCCAAGATAAAGTTTAAGATTTCCAGTCAAACTCAAACCTCCCATACAAATATTGTAGCAGGATTTTTACTTATAGTAATGGTAGATTAACTTGTTTCAAACTAATTGTCCTGTTAAGTAAGAACTATTAGAAAGGTTGGATGACATTTTTCAAAAGTCCCTTTGAAAGTGTTGGAGAACTACTAAGACAGCAAGAATATATATATGTAGATGTAGATATGAATATATATATATCTTGGAAAATTATATATTATATACTACATAGTATTTAATATATAATTTTATAACATTATGTTATATTATATTATATATTGTATTATACATATTATATATTCTATATTATATGTTCTATATTAATTCTATAGTCTATATTCTATTCTATGTTCTATATTATATATTAATCTTTGTGTATGTGTGTAACTTTTTTGATGGTATTAGAGAGCACCAAGGCAGCAAGTACTTGAGTGAGAGAAAATGAAGTCCTTAAAGTTGAGCCCAGTTGGTGTCAACTGGTAGCAGAGAGGCTGAGAAGCTAATCAGAGTTTTTTATTCATATGGAGGAGGCATTGCCAAAAACTGAGTATAGGGCCCATCAAGGAAGACTGGCCCTGGTAAATAAATATTCAAGGCTTCCCACTGAAATCCACAAAGGAGTAGAAGTAGCTAGAAATAAAGTGACACTAGTTTTCACAAAGACTGAAGCCCAGCTATAAGGGATTAAGGTGATCTACACCTATTCTAACTGTTGTCACAAGCAAAATTAAATGTTTTCTGAGGAAGATAATATCTTTTATAGCCTTGAATTATCTCTGTAACTTTTTATACACAATATTTATAATTCAATAAAAATGAGTCAAGCAGAGAGATAAGAATTAACAAAATCAAATTTAAAAACAGAAAATAGAAATAGATCTACAGATGATCTAGATATTAAAGTTATCAGGTGTGAACTTTAAGTTAACAATGATTAAAATGTTCAAAATATTGGATGACAATATGGAGACTCAGCAGAGAACTAGAGACTATAAAAAGGAAACAAATAAAAACTGTGGAAATGAACACTACAGTAACTGAAACTGAGCAGAACGATTTAACATCACATTAGCCACAAGTGGAGAGAGAACTAGTGAACTGGAAGGTAGATCAAGAGAAAATATCCAGATAATACAAAAAAAGAATAGCATTAAAAACAGAAGGATAGAAGAACACGGTGAAAAGGTGTAGTATTCATGTAGCTGGAGTCCTAGAAATAAAGGAAAGAAAAAATGGGACAGAAGCATATTTGAAGACATATTGACTAAGATTTTCCAAAAATGACCAAAAAATCAAATCACATTTTTAAGAAGTGCTTTCAATTTTCAAGAAGTGCCACTATCATCAGTAACAAAGAAAACCATATCTACACAGAACATAGTATAATTGATTAAAAAAAATGAGACAAAGAAAAATATTAAAACCAAAAGATTGGTAGAAATTCCTTTCTTATATTGTGCTAAAATATATCTGCTTATACTTTTCACTGGTTCTAGTTTTATCCATGAGAATTTCAGAGGTTTTGGAGATAATTTTTTTCTCTATTTCTTTGTGGAGGCTATTTCTCAAAAGCTTCTGGAGTTTGAGAAACAGTTTCAAACTCACCTAGGACCCACTACTATCCATCTTTTATAAACAATGAGGGTCTATTACGTACCTGTTACTTTCTTAAATGATGTGAATGCAATGATAAACTTGACATACTCTCTCTGTATAAGGAGCACATCATGGAGAGGGTAGGGAAGACGGTAGGCAGTAATTGAAATGCTGTGTGATAATTTTAATTATAGGTAAGTACAAGATGCTGTGAGAGTATAGTCTGGGGCATCTAACTCAACATGAGGAAAGAGAACACAGCTCCTAAAAGAACTGACACCTGGGATGAGATAGGATTAGGTTTATACATTTTTTTCTTTTTGGATGGAAAAGCAAAACAGGTGTTCTAGATGTAGAGAGTCATAGTTGCAAAAGCATAAAGAAGTAAAAGAGCATGCCATCTGGTCTTTCTGCCTTATTCTCAACAGATGAGCTCAGCAGATGAGCTTCCTGAAGCCATGGAATACAACTTCCATCAGCTCCAGAACTGCATTTTGTAGCTTAGCAAACCCGGTGGAAAGAGGAAGCTTTTTCCTCTAGTCTGTTTATCATTTTCCAGAGATGGATACTGGCTCTTATGCCCACTGTCTTGACCACTTAGTTTGGTGAAGAAATACAGTACCAGGATTGGACAATGAAGCATGTACCCAACCTTTGGAGAAGGAGAGGGCATGATTAGAGAATAATCAGTAATTTCCATTTCCAATGGAATCTCATGGAGTAGGTGAGTAGGATCCCAAGGAATAAGATGTTGGTCAGAAATAAGCAATGCCTATTACATTCTCTCTACCTAAACAACAGGGGCTATTTGCAATCCTGTCCTCAAGAATTCTTCTGTGTTGCTATGAAAGAGTATGAAATTTTGAGTCTGAACTCCTGGCTAGTTTCACCGCTGACTACCTTTCTCATCTTGAGCAAGTCAATCTTTAAACTTAAACTTCTATGTTCATAAAAAAATGGGCAATGTTAGACTGGCTAAATTTTTGCAAATTTTTAATGAGATCATCCCCAAATGAGTACCTACCACAAGTCCCGATACTCAATACTTATTCAGAGTCCCTTGGATTCTCCGGCATCTAAGAGATTAGGCCTTGGGGTGAGAATTGTATATACATGAATTAGGTATTCCTGAGATTGAAGGACCACAGGAGCAAACTGTGGAAAGGGCTGAGTTGGTGGGAGAGGAGCAGAGGTTTGAGTAATGGTGAAGATTTGAGTCAAAGGCATAATTAGTCCTGGCTTTTGAGTTGACTCTGTCACAATCTCTCTTTCTCTCTCTCTCTCTCTCTCTCTCTCTCTCTCTCTCTCTCTCTCTCTCTCTCTGTGTGTGTGTGTGTGTGTGTGTCCATATCTATGTGTCTTGATTACATTGAAAAAGTTAAAGATAAATTGACACTATTACAAATGATACTGAAGAATGAAGGACAAGAGAACAAAAGAAACATCTTGATTTGACAATGTAAATGTAATCCACCTTTCCTGTAAATTGTTTATCATTTATGCTAACTATTCTGTAGCACATAACAACTCTGAACATTATGAACTATGCTTCAGATTAAATTTTTTTGCAAGTTGTATATGATGACAACAGTTAACTGTGTTTATGCATGCTCAGCCTTACAGCTTGGCTCTAGTGAAAGAAAAACTGCTGAGGAAGCAAAAACAGAGAGAGTAGATCACCTAGTGAGTCTTATCTTAGTCTTCTCTGTCTTTGCTGTGAATAGTTCTTTCACTATGACCTTAGTAGTTATATCTTCATTGGACTTCTTCCCTGGAATTTCCTAGGCATGCTGAGAAAGGAATTGGAAGTTGATGGGAATGAGAAATGTTGTAATTACAAAGCATCCTAATATTAAAAAAGAAATTGAATCTTTAAATTTATTTTTGTTAATAACATATGACACTGGCATCCTGGAATATAGCTTTCCCTTCTTTTCTCTAACACCCCCTTCTCTCTCTACCCCTTCCCTCTTTTACTCATTTACTTTCCCTTTCCTTTCTTAATTTTGATCTTTATTGTTTGAACAAATCATAATACTAAATAATTTAAAAATGAACCTGTATTGAAATAAAAATAGTGCAATCATTACGTGAAAAAACTTGGCTGACTTTAAATTTTGCTCTTGTAATTACTGCTCTAAATACCAGTGTGACTGTGGAGAGGAAGCTTATTTTTGCAGCCACAGCTTACATGCTACCATGGAAACATCTGGGCTGCAATGTTAACTGTAAAGCTTGTCATAAAAATCAACTTTGGCATGACAGTGAATGGAACAATTCTGACTATGGGAATAGTTCCATTAAGCAAAGTGTGTGTACAGTTGTCTCCAGAGAGAAAAAAAAATCATGGATGACTCCTCCCTGTGATCTACCTTAAAAGGATAGCAGTGGACTTTCCATTGGGTTAGAGAAAGTAGCCTCTGTTACTTCACTTCTCCCATTGTCTTGGGTTTTATTTTTTATGGTTTTGTTTTTGTTTTTAACATATGCATTGTGTTTGGTAATTGTTAAAAATGTATGCTGAAATTGCTCCTAGAAAATGGATTTTCTTCAGCATGTTAATTTATTTGTACATTCGATCAAATTTGAAATCAAACTGTATTTCTCCTTCAGGGTAAATTTCTCCAAAAATCATCTCCAGATTTTGGCAGGAGTAACTTGACTGCAAGACAGAGAAAATAATGAGGCTGGGAGGGGGTAGGGGAAGGAAAGACCAGTAAATTAAATGCCTGTCGACCTGGGTTTGAATCCTAGTTCTGTCTCTTATTAATTTGTGAACATAGGCAACTAAGAAAGTACAGAAGCTCTGTATTTTTTTCTCCTCCATAAGATAATGGTAAAAGTACAAGGAAGTGCTTTGTGAGTTATAAAGTGCTATACAAATACCAGTTATTATTATAGGATTTCAGTCTGAAAAATTTCACTTCCTCTTTACAGAGAAATGCTCTTATTTAGAAATATCTCCTAAGGTAGTCTCATCAACAGGGACAGAAAAAGGAAAGATGTCTGTTACAATGTAAAATATGGTTTCATTCATTCATTCATTCATTCATTCTTACAACTGTTCGAAATTTATTGAGATGCTAGTAAGTAAAGGCACTGTGCTGGGCAGTTATGATGAACAAGAATAACTTAAACTGTCCCTTTCTGGGGATTTTCTTACACTGGGAGACAAAGAGGAAAAATTTACACAAATATAAAATAAATTACAAACTGTGATAAATGATACAAAGAAACAAAGAAAGGCATTGGAAAGGATTTGCAACAGAGGGAAGGTGGGACTAGATGGATATAATTGAGAAAGGACTTCCAGAGTAGGTAAAACTCTAAAAGGCAGGGGTAGGAGAAGTATTCAGGAGAATCAGCAGGTGCAAAGACCCTTGGGTAAAGATATTGGTTTAGTGAGAGAACTGAATCGGTCTAATGTGTCTAGGTCATATGGACCAAAGAGAGGCACATGATGAGAGAGAAAACACAGCTAAAGGCTAAATCATGCTGGGCCTTGGTACTTTTATTTTATGTGAAATGGAAAACCACTGAAAAGGCTTTAAACAATGAGAGAACACATATAGCTTTTTGGGCTATTCTACTGTGAGTCATTAAGAGTTAGAATTCTAGTTATTTTGCTGAGAACCTTAGCATACTTGAAACATATGGGTACAAAATAAATTCTGGTTATCACCACTAAAGAAAATCTTAAGATTAGGCTCAGTTCATTTTCCTTTCACCTTCGAAGTTTAAATTGAAAACAAGAGATTTTTTTTTTTATTAGTGGAAGGTCATGCCATCTTCCATTTGTTAGTGAATGGCAAACGGATGATGTTGATGGTCTTTTGGAAATGAAGAACAGGAAAGAACAGATCGAGGCTTTTCATCAGGAAAGCATGCATTTAATGAACTGAAATTCTTTGAACTAATGGCATCTAAGAAAAGAAAAACATATTGCTAGAGGACTTTGTTAGTTTTCTATAGTTTCCCCACCCCCTCAAGACAATCAAGAATTCACAGTACTGTTTTCTTCAGCAAGAATATGAATAAAAAACTTTCTGATCTGTTGTGATTTCTGTTTTAAAATTTTTGTTCTGGGCAGAATCCTGTCACTGAGCAAGAAATGCTAATTGGACATTTGATTCATCTGGACAGCTGTGAATGGAATTTTTGCTAACCAGCAGCAGATGTAGACCTAAAACAGCATGGCAAATGGCCATTGGCATAGATGTGATTTTAGCTGTATATACCCATGCTCCAATCCGCAAGCATCTCAAAGTGTTTTTTCCTTGAAAGATTTTTATTACATATTTCTGTAAATTAATATTAGTAATTGTAAAGGGCCAACAAAATCCATTGGCATGGAAAGAGAGAATCTGTCATAGCATTTATAATACTCCAAAGAGTTAATCAGTGGAATTAGATGGGAAATACTTGCTTTCCAGTTGAAAACGCAGAACAGATGCTGGCATTATTAACAGAACATTGCCTACTTGCAGTTTATGTCCTGGATGGAGTTGTATGCCACTTGGTATCCAAATAATATTCTTTGGTTTATTTAGGAATAAATGCCTTTGGAAATGAACCACCCCAAAGCAGGAATTCCATATATTCAGATATATTGATCTATCTTACTTGCTTTTAAGTTTGATGAATTGGTGAATTGATTTTATACCAAATGCTAGTTCAATTAAAGTAGTTATATGTAACAAGGAGTAACCCCTGAAAATCACTATTGAATTTATAATAAACAAACTAACAAAAAATGTGGGTTCTATCTCCAGAGATTTTTATTTCCGAATTTCTCTTTGATGATTTTGATGTACATTAGAAATTTGTAGTTAGAAATTTCTCGTCAAAATAAGACTTTACAAAAATAGTTTAGGATTTCTATCGTTAGCTCAATGCAGCATGTATGAACAGTGAGAGCACACTCATGCACGATATAGTTCCCCTACTGAAGAAAGAGCTGGGAGGAAATCAAAGGGTTTGGCATTCTCAAATCCACTGTTCCGGGATCCTCCCTACAATGATCCTCCCTGTCGCAGTGTTAATTTCTAAAAGAAATCAGGTCAAATCTTCCACTGTAAATGCCCTGGCAGAAGCGATGGTTCCCACTGTGTGAAAGACTGCCTCACCCTCCGTCCCATTTTATGTCAAGTAGAACATTTTTCACTGGTCCCATTCATTTTGCGGGATGCATTTTCCTGTGGCTACTTCAGTCTCTGGGGTGCTTTCCTCTGTGCAGAACTCCCAAAGATTGACAGAGCCGTTCTCTGCCTTGTCTGCACATTAGAACTACCTGAAGGAGTGTTTTGCTTTGTTTTTAAAATCATGCCTGCCCTCCCCACCACCAGTATGTTCTGATTTAATTGGTTGGATCTGAGGTGTCTGTTTTAATATTTTAATAGTGTTTCATATTAAATCTAATATGAAGCTAGATTTAAGAACCAATAGACCATATCACCCTAGTCTGCCATCCACAGGTCTAAGCATATGATTATTATATTAAGAATGATCAATAAAAAATATTGTTGGATGGATTTATTATATATGTGTTGGAATGCATACATATTCTTCATCAAAACCTTATTATGATGTGGCTATTTATATGTCAATTTGCAGATTCAACTGATTTGTCCAACATCTGTGGATTGAGATCTCAAACCTCAGACAGGGCTGTTCTAGTACCAGACAGAGCTATTCTTAGATCATCCATCCTTTCTTTCCCCTTCCTTCTTTCTTTTTCCTTCCTTCCTTCCTTCCTTCTTTCCTTCCTTCCTTCATTCCTCGCTCGCTTCCTTCCTTCCTTCCTTCCTTCCTTCCTTCCTTCCTTCCTTCCTTCCTTCCTTCCTTCCTTCCTTCCTCCCTCCCTCCCTTTGTTCCTTCTCTTCTTCTCTTTTCTCTTTCTCTCCAACCCCCTTCTTTCTTTATTCAATCATCAACCAATTATTGAACACCTCCTATTTGCCAGGAATGGAAAGAGATGTTGGGGAAATACATATCATAAAGGAGCTCACAGTATAGTTGGGAGAAACAGATGTGCAAACAAATAGTTGCAATATAATGCCATAAAAATTCTATATAGGAGCAATGGACACAAGAGAAGATCAACAATGGACACAAGAGAAGATTGATTCTCTATTGTGAATAAGGGAACACATGAAAGTAAAATAGACAAGTTGACTGGATGAATGGAAGCTCAACAAGTACATATAGTATAGGATTGGATAGAAAATTCTAGGCAAAGGAAAGATGTTTTGCAAAGCCATGAGAATTTGTAAAGGGCAATGTATATATTATAAGTTGAATATAATTTGGTGGGGCTATCTGGAGTATGGGGTATGTGATGGGGAGTGGTATATAACTGGCAGAGACTGATCATGGGAGGCCTTGTCTGTCATCCTTAGGAATATATATTTTGACTTATAGGCAATGATGCACCACTGTAGGGGAGACAGAAGCAGACAGATCAAGTACCATCTTACAAATGGCAGGTTGCCTTGACTGACCATCCATCCAGAGTCAACCAATAATAGCCTCCCTAAGCCAACCTATACTGGTGACCCACAAAGTGGCCTAGCAAAAATACTTTATTCTTGTGCTTTATACTATATTTTCACTTTTCCTACCCATTTCCCCCTCCTGGTTGATTGAAAAGTGGTAGGCACAGGTATAACTACTTAATGTCTAAGTCCCATTTTGATTGGTTGGCACTTGGATTGTCCAGATCATTACACATTGCGAAAATACTCCTAACCCTTCCACCCAAGGACATCATTCAAATTGTATTCTCTGGGAACAGAGTGCTCCTATTTAACCCACCCTTTAACCCATCTCTTTAACCCATCTCTACCAGCAACACACCCTTTAACCCATCTTTACCAGCAATGCGTAAGGTGAATTTAAAAGAGCAAAAGTCTGACATGGGTTCATGTACAGCCAAACATCTTGTCTCCGGTTCTCTTGACCTCTGACCTGCTTGAACTTACGATGGATATTTGCACGCTGTATCTGCATCAGCAAAGTGAGTTAATTTGTGGAGGAAGCTGGGAGACCCCACAGCATTTTCCAGTCTAGCCATTAGTTGAGGCTCATCAATAAAAATATCTCAATCTCTGCTCTTCTTTGTGCTCATTCTTTAATACTTGGAACAGGAGGGCAATTAGCTGGTTTACATGGCAATTGTGTTCAGATTGGGTTTCCATGGAGCCATGAGGGAACTTTGGAGACTGTAATGTGGGACAAGAGACAGGTCAAACAGAAGCAACTCCATATTCCTCACTCTCACTTTGTCTTCTTGACCCAGAAGAGTTAGGCTGTTTTCTTTATACACATACATAAAGTTACACACACACACACACACACACACACACACACACACACACACACACACTCACTTATGATTTAACTTAAACATAAGAATTTCTATTTAAAAAAGTTTTAAAATGCTGACATAATGGTTTCTTTGTATTTCTCCAACTTCTCATTTTGTCATCAGTACTCATTTCCGAGAGCCAGCCTGCTTGGGTTTATACCCCAGCTCTGTCACTTCTTGGTAGTGTGATGTAGGGCAAGCTGTATAGCCTCTCTAGGCCTCATTCCTCATTTCTAGACTGAAGATTAGCATCAGCCTCATAGGGCTGTTGTTAGGGTGCATGTTAGCATATATGTAAGGTGTTTAGGAGGGTGCCTGACACACTGGGAGCGCCTGCCACTGGAATCCTTGACATGGCACCATTTCCCAAGTGCAGGGGGCCTTCCTTTCCCCTCATATTCCTCCTCTGTTGGCTGCTTGTGCCTGAATTTCTCTAATTGGGATAATTAAAAAATGTCTTATTCCAAATGTCAATCTTTTCTTTTCTTTTTTCTTTAGTCCTTGCCTGTTGCACACACCTTAATGTAGAGATTAGTTAAACCCTTTCCTGAGATAGGGTCTTGGTTAAGGAGAAGGGAGGTGGGGTAGGAGGCCCAGGAAGAAAAGATGGATGCTTCCAAAGTCACATTTCTCTTTCTACAATTCTTTCAAGCAATATTTTCAGGTCCCTTAGTTTAGAAACTGATGCTAATTTGAACTTTTTCTCTCCTCTTCACCCCTTAAGTCATTCACATCACTAAATTGCAGATGGTTTCAATATGGCTCTCAGATTCACCACTTCCTTTCCATTTGTATTTCACTAGTCTAGTTCAGGCCCTCATCACGTCCCTTTTGGATTGAGAACTCCATCCACTTTCTCACTGGGTTTCTTAACTTCTGTCTCATCCTTCTCCAAACCATGATTAGAATCACTGACAGGTGATATGGCAGGCTGTTTTCTCAAACTGTGTTCCATAATTTTACAACCTTGACTTTTTTTGCTTGGTTTAAAATCTGTAATTGGGTTCATTTCACCTAATCAACTTTATGATCCCCTCACACATTGTCCTTTCATCTAATCTGGTTGTCTCACCTCTGCCACCTCTACTCCCCACTACCTCCTAGGTCTGTTTCTTCAACTTCCTCATGTTTTCTAAGTTCACTTCCTGCTCAGTAATCTAGGATTCATGCTGGTCTCTCTGGAATGCTTTCCTCAAAATATATCCTACCTATCTTTAAATATTCAGCTCAACACACCAGCTCTCCAATGCAGCTTTCATGAGTACTCCAGGCAATCCATGTTTCTCTTTTCTGAGTGTCTATTGGCATTCAAATTTTTCTTAACTCTTTTGTGCATTCATATAGTGGTCAAGCACATAGTGTTTAAAATCAGACAGATCTGACTGCAGGTTTGAAATCCAGCTCTATCAATTATTATTTGAATGAATTAACTTTTCTTCACATCAGTATCCTCATTGGAGAGGCTCCTCTGGTCATATGGACTTAAGACACAAAATTAGATGTCACAATGTTTGGGTTCCTTGGAAAGTTAGTTAATCTTTATAAGCTTGAGTATCTTCATCTGTAAAATAAGCAAACTAATAGTAGATACTTCAGAGGGCAATTGTGAGGAGTAAATGGAGTAAACAATACAAAATGTTTAGCAAATTCCTGGAACATGGTTATGATTATTAAAAATGGGGCAAATCATTCCTGGGAAGAGTGAGTCTTCCCTTTGTCAGGTGTTTTCTTTCATGCAGAAGGAGCTCAGAGGTGTAAGAACTCTAATGTTTTTCCTCTCTTTTACTTACTGCACCTTGGAGGTGACTGGGGGAATGGAGTAAATGACTCGGTTGTAAAATTCGGGAAAAACAAATTGATCATGCTTGGCTCAGTTCCTTCCTTTCTTCTTGAGTGAGTCACCCACCTGAAGCATACCTACTTCTCTGTTGTTGCTCCACATCACAAAGGATCACCTCTCCATCAGGAGGCCTGCTGTGGTCCAGGATATCTGTGTGAGTTTACTCCTGGGATACAATACTGGGAAATGCATTAATCTGAAAATATATGCTCCATCAGTAATAAAGATAATTTGTTTGTTACCTTTATCTTTTTCTCAGTTCATTCAGCACTGAGACAGGGAGAGAGATAATTCTTTATTGGACTCAACAGCATCTACTTCTTTTAATTCTGGTGATGATTAAATTACACAATGCATAAAAGCATACAGAAGAGCACCTAGCCAAACACTGGCATTTGTATAAATTAGAATTCCTTGATTTAGACAACTCTCTTGCCAACTTACTTAGAATAGGAATCTTTTGGAAGTCCATGGGATCACTTACAAAATCGAAGAATTAGACTCAGGACAGGAGACAAAGGAGCTCTAACAAAAAGTAATGAAGAACTGTCTTGGGGCACTGCCATCCAGGGGATCAGCTCCAAGTACTTTCTGTCTTCTTATCTCTCTGCTTAGAATTCACACTCCAGGGAAAGAGCCTTTGGTTCATTTGGCTTAGGTCACATGTTTACCCAGCCTCCTCAGACACTGGCCAATGGGGGACACAGTGCCTTTGCCCCCTCAGTCACAAAATGGAGAATGAATGCTAGATAACAAAGTTAAACAAATGCACTAACAACCTCTACCATCAATAAATATGACTGTAATTGTTTTTATCATCAATTTCCTAACAAGAATTAAAGCATCCTAGAAGGAAATAACTATATCTTACATTTTTTCACATATATTGCAGCAATTAACATATTTCCTTTTCCTTATTACCTCTAAGAGCACACTTTGACTTACTTTAAATATCCTCTCATCGTATTCCTTAATGTCACATTTTTTCTGGCCCCAACCCATCTTGTGTCTTGTTTCCAGGCAGGCCATACTGAAGCACAGTGCCTCCTAAGTACATTGAAACTGTTAGTGAGTATTTACTGATTAATTATGAAGATGAGCTGTCACTGCCTATTATACTGAAAGGCAGCATGGTAAGTTGGCCTTCACTCAGAAGGCAGAACAAAATGTAGAGTGCAAAATGTGAACCATCACTTATTGTAATTCAAGGACATGATTTGATGGTCAAGCATGAGAGAGAGGGTAATGGAGTCAGAGATTCAGAGCCTGAAATAGGCCCAGAAAAGAAAAAAAAAACGGAAGAGATCAAGACAAGAGAGAGGACTGAGATAGATGAACTATAACGTCTTTCATGGCCCTGGAAATGTCCATGGGGAATAGGTATTGCTTAGCTAAAAGCCACTGAAGGACTGCTACTTGGTATTTTGAAAAAGAAGGATCATCCACTGTCATAAGAAATGGAATAATTTCTTCTGAAAAATAAAGACTCTGCATTATGTGTATATTACGTGTATAAATTCACATAATTTATCCTTGGACCACAGCAGACCTCCTTTCATTGTGAAGGGTGCCCTTTCTCCAACTTCCTGGGCAGCAGAGAGCCAGCTAGAAATGCAGAATTTCAGGTCCCACCCCAGACTTATGAATCTGATTCTGCATTTTGACTCCAAGGTGGCTCACATGCACATTATAGTTTGAGAAGTACTGCCCTTGAGTATTAAAAGATCATTAGAGGAAAAATCAGAAGACTTGAGTTCTAATATTCCCTTCACCACTCTCCAGCCATGTGACTCTAGAAATTGCTTATTCCCCCAGTTCCATCTTCCACATCTATATAGTGGAAAAATGACATATTTAAACTCCTTGTTAGGCAGAACCAATGAAATTTAAATGTGAAAGTACTTTGAAAACTAGAAAGGGCCCTAGAAATAGAGGATTTTTCAGTTGCTTAGTACATGATGCTGGAGAAGGTACACTGACCTGGCTATCACTTGTGAGTTTTTTAGTGCTGTATTCTTCTTGCTTGCTCTGAGTAAACTTCATTGTGTGTGAATAAGTCAGCAGATGATGCATTTATTTTTGAACACGTTAATTTCTTTATCAGCTCTATTTATTTTCTGAGGGCATCACTGTATTACATTAATGCCTCAAGTTGTTAACAATACCAGCTGGCACTGCGGGCATCACTTTTATTCACAGTGTAAAAGCTTGGGTGGGGGGAGCATGGAAATTGCCATCCAAACACCAATGCTGGATCTCCTCTTTGATGTGCTTTTTACCTCCTCTTGGATGCAGATCCACCATTCCCATCTCTATTTCCAAAGCCTTATATTTATGGTATAATTTGGCATCTCTGCAATTTATTTTGTTATTCTCCAGTGGATTTTGAGGTCTTGGGGAGCAAAGACTTGTCATAGTTTTTCTTTTTTCTTTTTTTTAAATCTCTGTTTCCTCGGTGCCTAGCACATGTTAGGGATGCAAAAATAACTGTAATTTGAGTGATAAAGGAAAATACAAAATCTACCATTTTACCTTTATTCATTTATTTTCAGTATCAAGAGAACTTTCAGATAAACTATCTTTCATAGTATTGACTAGACCCTGTGTTCCCTTATTTTCCCAGAGCATCCTTCAAAATGCTCACCATACAAGTTGGTGCATTTTTAATGAATGTCTTTTCTGATACTAGATGAGCTCTCTGATAGCTCTCTGATATCTCTTATTTTCTCCCATATCTTCAGGGCTCAGAACAATGTCTGACATATGGTAGGTGTTCAATAAATATCTGTAGAATAATCTGTGACACAGATTCCAATATTTAAGCATTACTTCTGCTATTTTGTGACTTATAAGATATATATTTGGTCATTTAGATGACCAAATAAATATATTATATATAGTCTTCATCCACAGTTCTTGCTTCATAGCTTCTAAAATCCTTGGAATTTCTTAAGTGATGAGAGACATAAAGGTGTCTTCAGCTATATAAATGAGGTGACCTTTGGAAAGTACCCCAGGATGGAGGCTGGTTGCCAGTGGAACCAGAGGGTGGGAACTTTCAGTCCCAACCTCCAGAAAGGGAGAGTGACTAGAAATTGGATCGATCACCAATAGCCAAAGAGTTAATCAATTGTGCCTATGTAATAAAGCCTCCATAAAAACCCAAAGGGATGGGGTGTGGCATGCTTCTGAGCTGGTGAACACATGGTAATGTAGGGAGAGTGGCATGCCATGAGAGGACATGGAAGCTCCGCTTACTTCTCACATACTTTGCCCATGCATCTCTTCCCTTGGTTGTTCTAAGTTGTATCCTTTTATAACAAACTGGTGACCTAATAGGTAAAATGTTTCTCTGAGTTCTGTGAGCCACTTTTGCAAATTAATCAAACCCAAGAAGAGGGTCATAGGAACCTGTGACCTATAGGCAGTTGGTGAGAAGTACAGGTAATAACCCGGACTTGGGACTGGTGTCTGAAGTCCAAGGGAAGGGGTCACTGGAATCTCCAGTCTATAGCTGGTTAGTCAGAAGCATGGCTAACAACCAGTGCTTGAGACTGGTGTCTAAAGTAGGTAGGGGCAGTATGGGAAATAGCCTTGTAGGACTGAGCTCTCAACCTATGGAATTTGCTGTTATCTCTGAGTAGATAATGTCAGATGGGAATTGAATTGTAGGACACCAGCTGGTGGCCAGATAATTACTTGGTGCTGTGTGGGAACCCCTGAGCCACACGCGCGCGCGCGCGCACACACACACACACACACACACACACACACACACACACACTTAACTTACCTATCTTGGTTTTTCCTTTCCACAACAAATTTATTTCAACAGTAAACCTTTCTCAGTTGGAAATGTGGCCAATTTCTTTCTAGTTTAGGAAGTTTTCCTATCAGTTCTTTTCCCATGGTGGCCTACTGCCTGGAGAGAAGGAAAGTAATATTTACTGAATGCCTATTTTAAAAAATATGTGATGACAAAATAATACCCAGAAGGGCAAGTGAGCTGACTGAAGTCACAGAGCTACTAAGAGGCAGAATTTCAATCCAGGACTAACTAAATTTACAGTCTTTCTTTCCACAGAATCACATTGCCTGTGCCATGAATGGAAGAGTCTTGTATTTTCTCTCTTGCATTTTGTTCTTCAAGCAACAACTTTGTCTGACTAGGGGACACAGAATCTCTTAGTATTTGAGAAGAGGAATATTCTGAATTTAATTCCTCTATACATTTATTTTCAACAAGAATCATTTCATAACCCAGCCTTCACTCTTCCACACTGAGTTGGCTCCTTCCAACTGGGGCATGTAACTTGACCGTGGCCTCATTCCATCCTTCTCAGATCTGGGACAGTGATGGTCAGCCTGTTTCTCATAGACGACTGTTGCTTGAATTTCACTCAGTAGCAGGAACTGAGTTAAGGCTCAAAGCAAATTCTGATGCAAATGTATTTGAATTTTCAAGAAATACATATTTCTCTCTTGCAGATAAACTATCTGTCATTGGCTTTTACTTACACAGGGCCTGTTCAACTCACATATTTCATAAAGTCTAAAAAAAATTGCCATCAATAATTATTGTTTGGCTATAGATTCACTGATAAGCATTATTTAAAAATATATATTTTCATAATTTATCTTTCATTTAATCTCTTAATGTTTTAATTGACTTTTTGAAGCATAACACTCATTTGTCAAATATGTATTTAGTGCCTACCTTGCATCAGATACTTTGCTAGGTACTGAGAATGCCAAGGGGAGGAATCATTGGCCCTGACCTCAGGTATAATTTATTCCTAAAGAAAGTGCCCATGTCTGCCTGACAAACTCAAGGAAGGCTTTCCGGAGAAGGAGGCTTTGATGGAGAATGGACAGAGGAGAAGAATGAACACATGCAGAAGCAGTCAGGGCAAGTAAGAACAAATACAAAAACAACCAAGTCTTTGGTCCAATAAGTTCTGCCCATGCACTATTAGTAATGCCATTTTGGTGAAAAAAACTGCATTTCAATTGTTAGGAAAGAGCCATAAGGCTGAGCAAAGAGATAAACCTTTCATGAGGTCCTTTAAAATCAGGATTGGCTTCAGTGCTCTTGACAGAGACAAGTGGGACAATCTGGTCACTGAGAATGGAGTGGCAACGATGATAAAGGGCTCTTTTGTTAATGTTAGTGTCTTTCCAACCAAGCCACATGGAGCTTTAGAAAGAAGCGTGCATGCTCCCAGCCCCTATGCATTTTTTTTTTCTTTTGGCAAAAAGCAATGAAATATACAGCTAAGGGGACATGGGTGTCAAAGTTGCATCGGGGGCTCTGGTAAAGACTTGACAGGCAGCTTATTTTAAATTCTGGCTTACCATACAACTTATTCATCACATCACACAATCCAGGGAGCATCCCTACTTTTTAGATGAGGAAAATGTCACCCAGAGAAGTCAAGCCATTTACCCAAAGTCACACAGCTGACTAGTGCCGGGTCTCTATTAAACCAGTGCTGACCTGCCTTATTCAATGTGAATTAGTTGTTTCATTTATAATTATTTACTGAATGCTTATGGTATGCTATGCTATGCTAAATACCTGGTTAGAATATGGGTTATTTTTAATGGAGAGGCAGTGTACATTGCTGTTGGGTCTTGGGCTAGTTGCAAAACCACTCTGAGCTTCAGTTTTCTAATCTGTAAAACGGAAAGAATAATACTCCCTATTACAGAAACACCATGAAGATGAAATGAGGTAATGCATGTAGAGCTCAACACAGTGTCCAGCACATTTAATACAGAGGTCGCTATGATTTAGTGCTTCTGGCCTCTTCTGTCAGAGCTGCCTGTTCCAAAGATGGTTATGAAAGGTTTATATCCTCTGAGTGCTTTCATTCCAAATACCTCTAAATGCTTGACTGACAACCCTAGAGGGCTAGAGCTTATCTCCTTCATAGCCACTCACTTCTCTGGATACTCTGTTCCCTTCCTCCAGGCTCTTGGTAGCCTCCTGTGGAGGGAATTCGAATGTGTTCTCATTAGTCTCATGACCCTGGGAAAGAGCTTCATCAGTGGTAGGCCTGCATTTCCTGACTCCATTCAGAGAGGAACATGGGCTAGCTCCCAGATGGCATATCATCCATCTCTGAACCCAGCCAGGTTTGGGTTGGCTTGCAAGACCTGGGACTTGTCATAATATGTCTGGCATTCTAAGAATGGGTTCCATAGAGCTCTGGAATTTAAAAAAAAAAAAAAAAAGAACATAATATGCAGCACAGCACATCAGCCCTTTGGCAAGAACCAAGGGAGGGGCTCAGTTCAGCACATACTTGGCTGTGCATGTTCCCAACAGCATAAAAGGATTGATTTTCTTGGTTCCTTCTTAAGCTTGATCACCTCTAATGTAATAAGTCATCTTCTGGGCAAGGTTTTTGCACATGCATGGACATGCTGCTTCTCTGGTTTCCTTTTGCAAATCATCTCCTATGAGTGAGTGCACAACTAGATGGAGGGAAAGTGTGCGTTATTGATGGCAATACATTCCTCCAGGGAGGCAGAAGCCTCAGCAGAGGTCTGGAACAGATTTGCAAAATACTCTATCTGTATAAGGCAGCTCCAGCCATCAGTGAATTACTTAGCTCCAAAGACTCTGAGGCTCATTTAAATGGTTCACTTCTCTTGGTTTCTTTGTCCCTTTTGATTTGAGGAATGAGTTCTTTTTATTTTGGATCTCTTAAGGGAATTTTGAAGGATCTGATCTTGCTCCTTTTTTTGTCATCTGTGAAAATAAGGATGTAGCTTTGAAGTGGGAAAAGGAATGAATAGAGAAAAAGAGACATTGATTTTTTATAGGGGAGACTTACATGATAATATACTAGTTTCCCCTTATCCACAGTTTTACTTTCCCTGGTTGTCCCAGTTACCCACGGTAAACCATAAACCAAAAATGTTAAATGGAAAATTCCAGACATAAATAATAAACAATTAGACAGTTTTAAACTGTGTGCCGATCTGAGTTGCATGATGGAATCTCAAGTGGTGGTGCATCATACGATGTTTCAGCCCTAAGTACAATTTTTGCTGTGGGTTTTTTTTTTTTTTTATAAGTACCCTTTATAAGATTAAGAAAGTTCCTTTTAAAAAAAACCTTCCTTTCTGTTTTGAGTTTGCTATGAGATTTTTAAATCATAAAATGATGACTTCTGTTAAATGCTTTTTCTGCACTGAGATGAGAATATATTTAGCCTTTATTTTGTTAATGTGGTGAGGTAATTGTTCAACTTTATGTGTGTGTCTGTGTGTGTGTCTCTGGGTGGGCCAATTTTTTGAATATTAAACCAATCTAAAAAAAAATAAAACAATCTTACTTTCTTGGAATAAACCTTTCTTGGTCATAATGCATTATTAACCTTTTAAAACACTGATGGATTTGATTTGCTAACATATTGTTTATAGTTTTTGCATCTTTATGACTGAGGTCATCCTGTAATTTTCATTTCTTATAATGTCCTTGTCAGATTTTGGCATAAAGATTTTGTTGGCTTCAAAATATGTTTGAGAGTGTTCCATTTTATGCTGGTCTCTGGATCAGTTTTTGTATAATTGGCTATGTCTTTAAATGTTTGGTAGAATACACTGGTAAAGCTATTTAGTATTGAGTTTTCTTTGAATAAAGTTTACAATTATGAATTCGATTTCTTTGATGTTATAGAATGATTCAGATATTCTATTTCTCTTGTATTAGTTTTAACAAATTGTATTTTAATGTAATTTTTTCTTTTATCACTTAAAAATTTAACAACCTAAAATTGTTTTAATATTCTTTTACTCTCTTTAATATCTATAAGCTCTGTAATGATTTTTCTTCTTACCTAACATTAGTTTTTTGTTCTTTTTTCTTGATTTGTCTTGAGAGATAGTTATCAATTTTATTACTTTTTCTAAAGAATCAACTTTAGTCTTTGTTGATTCTACTGTTTGTTCTCTTTTCTTATTTTCTGCTTCTATTATTTCTCTCTTTTATTCTACTTTCTTTGATTATAATTTGCTCTCCTATTTCTAATTCCTTGAGATGATTGCTAAACTCATCATTTGTCCATCTTTTTTATTTTTTACAATGCATACTTTAAAAAGCAAAGATCTGTAAGATGCATTCTATAAGTATTTTTATGTACTGTTTTCTTGATCTTTTAGTTTAAAATATTTTCTAATTTTTAAATTTTGAGTTCTATCTTTGAATAATGTGTTATTTAGAAGTTCTCCCTTAATTTTCAAATATGTTGATTCTTATCTTAATTGCACTGATAGTAATTTAGCTTCACTAGCTTTTTTTCAGTTATTCTTTCATAGTATATCCTTTTTCATTCTTTTACTTTTCACATCTTTTATATCTTTTAGATGATTCCTGTGAACAGTGTATGGTTAAGCTTTGTTTTATTATAAAGTCTGACTATCTTTGCATTTAATTGGAGCATTTAGTCCATTTACATTTATCGCTGACATATTTGATATGAACCTATCATTTTACTGCTATCTTTGTATTTATGCCAATCAATGTCTTATTTTATATTGATTACATTTTTCATCATTTCATATTCCCTCTTTTAGTTGGCAATCATATATTTTTACTAATATTTTAGTGGTGTCTTAGTCAGTTTGGGATGCTGTAACAAAATGCCAAAAACTAGGCAACTTATCAACAATAGAATTTTATTTCTCATACTTCTGGAGGCTGGAAGTCTGAGACCAGGTACTAGTATGGTTGGGTTTTGGTGAGATCTCTATACTAGGCTGCAGAGAGCAGACCTCTCCCTCTCCTTACATGGTAGAAAGAGATGAAATAAGCTCTGTCACAACTCTTACAAGGGCACCGAACCTATTCATGAGGGCTTCACTCTCATGACCTCATCTAATTACCTCTCAAGTCATTACCTGCTAATATCATCAACTGGGGATAAGGATTTTTACCAAATGAATTTTGAAGGACACTAGCATTTAGTCTACAACAGGTAGTTACCACAGAGATTATCATAGTTATCCATTACCTATCAACAGCTAGTGTTTGGTAATTTTACCCTATTTCAATTTAGTTCAAGGACTTTATAATATTTGAACTCTACCCTCCTTTGAACATATCAGTAAGTTCACAGATATTTTAAACCCTATGAGACATAATTATTATTGCTTTATACAATCAATATTTATTGAGCTTTAATCATATATTTACTTTTTATTGATGTTTATTCCTTCCTTCATCTCTAAGCTTCCATCTGAGATCATTTCTTTTCCTAAAAAACTTCCTTTAATATAGATCTGCTGAATTTTCTCAATTTTTGTTTGCCTAAAAATATTTTCATTTCACCTTTATTTTTGAAGGCCATATTGCTGGGTATAGATTTCTAAGTTGGCAAGATTTGTTTTTCCTTCTTGAGCACTTTGTAGAAATAATCCTATGATCTTCTGTCTTCCATTATTTCTGTCGAGATAATTATCAGCCTTTTTTTCTGTATTTTTGTCATGTTTTCTTTTTGTCTTGGGTTTCCAACAGTTTTATTATGTTGTGCCTAGATATGAGTCTCTTTTATTTATTCTGCTTGGGGTAAGAATTCTTGAATTTTTTACTTAATATATTTAATCAGTTTTGGAAAGAATCTTCCAATGTATCTTCAAATATTTCTTCTTCCCCATTCTTTCTATATTCTTAGTCTGAGACTCTACACATTAACCATTTTCACATACCCTTAAATCTCTTCTTTATTTTTATCCTTTTGTTCTTTCTTGCATGATTGATATTTTCTATCTTCCTGTTTTAAGTTGTGTTTAGATGCTGTTAAACACATCTGTGTACTTCTTAATTTTGATTACTGCATTTTCTTAGTTCTAAAATTTCCATTTGGCTATTTTTTTTGTAGTTTCCATTTGTCTGATAAATTTCTGAATCTTGCCTTTTATCTCTTTTATAAGCATTGTTATTCTAAAGGCTATGACTAATAAATAATTCTATTATTTAGAACTTGAAACTTTTTCTGTTTTCTGTGTTTTCTCTTGTTTTTTGTATGCTTTTCCTTGTTTCTCACTGTGCCTTGTTCTTTTGATTGTGTGCTAGACATTGTATGAGAAAAGTTAGGGAGAAAAAAGCTTATGATAATGTTCACTTTCTTCAAAGGCCATTTATAATTGCTTAAGGATGACAGCTAAGATAATTAGCAATCTGGGGTCATTTTAATCCAACTTCAGGATTAAAATGATTTAAATGTTGGCCTTCAACTTTTTTTTAGGGTGAATCTTCTTCCATATTACTCTTACTCATAGAATATTAAATCTTTAGAGTTTCAAAAGTTTATCAGTGCCCCTTTGACTCAGGACTCCAATTTTGTCTAACTCTAATTAATCTGCTAAAATTTCTGTTCAGTAACTCAGACTATCATCACCTCTTCTTAATCAACAGATTCTCTAAGAGTATAAGAGGTCCAATTGTTGAACTTCCCTCTGTTAGTTTCACCTTCTTTGAGATCTCAATCTCATAAGTTGTCATTGCATTTTTTTAAGTCCTCCATTGACTTCAAGCAGATTAAAATAAAAAGTTGTTCAGATTTTCTAGTTGTCCTCAGTTAGAATGTTGGGTAGACTACTTTGTCCGCCATTTCAAAAGCTTTTTAATTGTCTTAAAATAAAATTGCCTGCTCTCTATGTTGCTTAAGGGAACCACATTGAGGAATTAGGTCCAAGCTTGGGCTGTGCGTTTTAAATTGAATATTACATTCTCCAGTTCTAGACAATTTAGTGGCAAGAATTGTGAGAGCACTCCAAAATAAAGGTGAAATTTCAATAGAAAAAATTCAGGCACACTGCTCTAATCTCATTTTATCATAGATGCTCCCCCTTTTTTCTATGATAGAATACAATTTAATTTCAGGTTTTATTAAAACTTTTTTCCTATCTGTAGCCAAAACTACATTCTAAGAGGGGTGGTTATTGATAGCATAAAGACTTTTTTGAATCTGTTGAGCACTTTGATAGATCTGGATATTCAAATAGGGAAGAAAGACAGAATAACTATAAAATAGGAGAAGAATTTGGAGTTTATATGGCAATTATGGATGAAGGAGGTGAGGAAAAATAGGGGAAAGGTTAAAAAAGATAGATGCTAGTCTGACAGAGGTTATGAGTTTAGTGGTGTGACTCCTACACTTTCCTCACCCTTTCCACTCCTCCTTCTCTAATCTTCAGTAAAATCAAATAAACTCAATTTTTACAGTAGAAAGGAAAAGATAGATTATTTTGTGTCAGTTGACATGACATGTGATGAAGGCTTGGAATAGAAACCTAAAAGGAATTTGGACTTCCATAGGCTGAATGGGGCAGCTAATGAATGCATCATGACCTCTGGGCTACAACTAAAATTGTTTTGCCTCCTGTCTGGAGTCTCTTCATGGGAAATTCCCCTTAGTGTAATCCTGGCCTAATACTACGTTTCTGTACGAATGAAGAGGCTCCTTTTCACACCACATTACCATTCCCACACTGGACACAGTGAAATGTCATGACTTGAAATGACAGAAGGTACAGTGACTTAGGAGTCCAAGGACCTGCATTCCAATTCTGATTCTGTCTCAAATGGTTTTAGGGTGGGTTGCCTTACCTTCAGAGTCTCTGTTTCTGCATCTCTAAAATGAAGTTGTATTAGATTGGTGATTTACAATTATCATCTGAAGACTCCTTTGTAAAATTAAATCTTACATAAAGCAAATAAACTTTATTTGATTGGAGGGGTGGGAAGAGGTGGTAATCTCACCTGAACTCACTTCCTCATTCCACAATTTCTAATGAGGTTCATCAGAGTATGATTTGATAAGCAGTGGACTTGATGGTTCCTTTAGTTCTAGCTATCTCCTTATATAGATGATGAATCCCACCTTACAGTAGTTTAAAAACAATGGTAATTTAAAGAAAGATGATCTTTTCCCTTATTTTAGTGGGAGGTGGAGAGTAGAAATGATGCTCATATTTATGGAAACCTTAAGGGAAAGACACAGCTGACACTTCCCTTAACCTTTATAAGGGCTATTCAAAGTTGGTTTTATGCCCAATGGAGGGAGCACCTGAAGCTCCGAGATGAGTATTTAGCTCAAGGTTACACGACTAGTATGTGGCAGGGCTGCATTTCAAGCTCAGCTCTTTTTGACTCTAATATCATACACAAAGCTGGTGGGTAGAAAAGCAGGCACCTTAGAAAATGAGATACATGTCTGAGTAGAGGAAAATGCCATGAAATGTTTTTTAGTATGAATATATAGAGAGCTTTCTGCTTTCAGATTTAAACTTGTTTTTTTTCCCCCTTATTATTTAGTGTGAGGTGGGAGAGTCTAAGGAGATGCCTCAGCCCAAGGATGTGGCTTCTTTTAATTTATAGTCTAAGCTTTTCTTTGCTTGGTAACCTACACTCACAGCCCTAGCCTAGAGGGGCTGGCAAGAAACTGTTAATTAGGTCTCATTTTTTTTTCCTTCAGTGCTCTAGGGATCAATATATGTGGCATTATCCTATTTCTGAATTACTAAATAGATTCCCATTTTTTTTCCCCAGGAGTTTTAGGGAAAATGGTCCTACTGATTAACACCTTTGCCATGAATTAAATATGCAAGAGGTTGAAAATTTTCCCATGACAAGAAAAAACTGTATGTGGATTTTGACTTCATTATCATTATACTGACGATTGTTTTGGTTTTGAAGCAATGTAATATAGTGACTAGATAGACATAAAATGCAAAGTCTACAGTGATAACAATAGCAAAAATATTGCTAACAAAGCACCATTTAGTAAGTAATTTGTGTCATCTTGACTGGGTCAAAGTCCCCAGATATTTGGTTAAATGTTATCTCTGGGTATGTCTATAGGAAAGTTTCTAGATAAGTTTAATATCTGAATCAGTAGATTGAGAGAAAAAGATTGATCTCTCAATGTGGGTGGGCCCCTCTTCTACTCCATTGAAGACCTGAATAGAATAAACAGCTGAGTAAGAAAGAATTCTTTATCTGCTTTTGAGCTGGGACATCAGTTTTCTCCTGTACTCAGACTGGAACTCCACCTCTCCTGGATCTTCAGTTTGCAGATGGTGGGACTTCTCAGGCTCTAGAACTGCATAAGCCAACTCCTTATAATAAATCACACATAAATTTCCTATTAGTTCTGTTTCTCTGGGGAGTCTTAATATTAAATGATCATTGCGAACCAGGCACAGCACTGAAGTGCTGCACAGAACATCTCATTTAATGTAATCCTTTCCACAATCTTAAAATTTCAGTCCTCTTGTTATTACCATTGTGCAGATGAAGCTTAGAGCAGTTAGGTAACTTTGCCAAGGCCATATAGCTTAAGTGGCAGTTGAAGGACAGTCATAGATCCACAAGTCATGGGGCTTTGAGGAGGTCAGTGAATTTATCTGAATTTATATTTATAATTTTACTGTCAAGGGAATTAAATAAGGTGATATGTGTCATTACTTGCAACAGGGTGGGGTACATGTTAGGGACTCAGAAACAGTAGCGTTTGATATTTTATTTCTTATTGTGTTACAAAATTCAGAGGCTTTGCAGCTTGTGGAACAGAGGTAATTCCTCCAGTGTAATATATGACTAACATCTGAATTTGATCATTTGTTCATCTCTATTAAGCTCCAATGATATTTCATGTTATCCTGGGGAAAGATGTGATTACTGTGACATTTAAAATTCTGTACAACCCAGGGAGAGGGAAGAGGCACACTTCAGGAATCAAGGCAAAGTCCAGGTTATACTGCTGTTACACAATTCCAGGTTGCCATACCTGAGGAAGCTGAACAGCTGCAAAGGTCACCAGGAGGTGCTTTGTTTCCCAAAAGGTGTATGGTATTTACTTTCACTCAAGCATGTTCCTTCTGCTCTGATAACCATTGTCATCTTCAATTACAATAAGAGATGTCTGAAGGGTTTTTACAGGCATATGGCATTAATTTAGTTTCCCCTCTGTGGTCACAGAGTTTGCAAAAATAAAAACAAATCAAAACGAAGCCCTACTCAGCCATTTATCAATTCATATTTATTGGACAGCGATCGTGTGCCACACAGCTGGAAGGCCAGGATCTCCATTTTGGAATTCATGGAATGCACACACTCCTTTCAGGGTGCTGGCTTCGGTGGTGCTTCATTCTCAATTTCCTCTCCGTCCTTTGGGAAACGGGTCAGAGGACCATGCAGATTGCCTTGGGAAATATAACAACATCAGCCACATTTTCTTTTCATCACATTTCTTGGAATTATGAGTGTGCTTGATAGGTGCCAGAGCCTGTTCATGTCCAGCTACTGCTTGCCACAATCCAGGGAGGTAGGCAGTGCAGGCTGGATTATACATGGGTGAGGGGACTGATGCTTAGGGATATTGCAACACTTGGCCAGGGTCTCAGTCAGTGGAGGAAACATCCTCCACTCTTGTTTCTTGCCCATTCATCCTTCACACCTTGGAGAGCCTTTAAAGAAATCTCATTATGCCATCATCCTACTTAAAATTTTTCTATTCCTCATCTTATTCTTGGAATAATGTCCAAACTCTTAACATGGCTTACAAGGTCTTTCCAGATATGGCCCTGCTCACTGCTCTGGACTTATTTCTAGTCATTCCCACTGTCTCCTTGCTGCCCTCTCCCACTGCCCTCCCGCAAAACTATGTTCTGGCTATACCCAATCCCACTGTCCCTCACGCTCTTTCTCATCGCCCTGCTATTACTCAGAAGGCTTTCTCACCTTACTTCTCCACCACATGCCTGGCTAACACTTACTAATTATTTAAATCTCTTTTACACATAACTTCCTCCAAGAAGCCCTCCCTGAGCTCTTGTGTCTGGGTTAGATTCTTTCACTATGTGCATCCGACACTCTCTTCTACCCCTCTGCTGGGTCTATTTGTTTGCTGCTCCCATTGGGCTGGAATCTCTGTGACAGCAAAAAACTGTATCTCATCCATGGGCAGCACCTGTGTACTTAGAAGGCAGGCAGAAATTATTCACTAAGCAGTAACTGGTTTATGAACTCATTCTGATGATATTTCTCAGACAGTAGATCTCTGCTTACACACAAATCAAGAATCACTGGATGAATCCTTATGCTGGTTGGCCTCCATTTGCCCCCACAGTCCCAGGAGAAGGTGGAGACCTGTGGACTGCCTCCTCTGGGCTCTCCTGCTAGGTGTTTTGTGCAGGCTTCCCTCCAGCAATGGGAAGCACCCAAAGGAGCAGGAAGAATGAGAGAGCAAGGTCAGGGCAAATTTCTCCTCTCTTTCTGCTGCTTCTTGCTTTGCTGCCATGTCCTGATGGTAGCTGCACCAGCCACGGGACTTCTCCTCTGTGGTCCAGTTCCCAGTGGTCTCTGGTGATATTATATCTTTCTTTAGCCCTCAGCCTTAAAGGTAGAAATGTCTTCTAACTACTGTTAGTTTCTGGATGCTTCACCATCACTTGCTTGTTTCCTGAACACTCACCACCTGTCTATAAGTAGCATCTTCATTTGGACTATCTGTGGTGGCTTCTATCTCCTGCCAGGTTTCTGACTGACAAAGTTCTCTACTTGGTACAGTTAAGATTATGATTTTCAAATTCTCTGGGATGGTTTCTGAAAACTTTAGACTCTTGAAGGTAATTCTCAAGATAGCTCCAGATTGCTGCCTTATAATATAGATGTAGACAAGAATTTCCAGAAGGCTTGAAATGAAATTTCCCTTCTCTGCTTAATTTTTAGCATTTCCTTTATGAGCATCAGGTGTCTTTAGATCTCATAGGTCGTATTGCTCCAAGCAAATTCAGTGTCTATACGTCTGTATAATTCAGTGGTATGGGAATCTCTTCTCCAAGCTTAGGGATCACACGGTGTTCTCAAAGTTCTTCCTTGTTTGCCCTAACTTCCTGTCATTTCACTCCCATAATGGTTTTATGGTGAAGGCCACATCCACAGCCACATGTTTGTTGGACTGTAGGGACATGGGTGTAAAAGAAGTTTTAGATGCCATGAGTTTAGGCATTTATGTTTTCCTTTAAGATCCTGTGATTTTGCTGGCTGGAAAATTACTGCTTGGCTATTGCCCATGGGAACATAGGCTTTTGCCCATGGGAATATAACATTCTAACAATAAGCTTTCTGCTTCTGTACCCCCACTTGCACAACCGACCTGTGGGCTGACAGTAAATAGAAGAAAAATAGACTTTTGCATTCAGACAGAATGAAGAATGGAGTTTAGGGCTTAAAAACCCTGTACCTCTACATTTCGGGGCTGCTTAATTTGGGATCTGCATATCCCTGGCAGACCCAGTGGCTGAATAAAGAGTGTGTTTCGTATAACTCACTGATGTCTGGTAATCCATGTGTCTTTCGGGGGCTGGTGGCTACAAGATGATCTTATAATATATATATTTTTAAATAGAGCAAATATGCTTTCACTAAGAGTAATATAGGAATGAGTTAAATTGTGATTTATAGATATCTGGGACTACCACAACTAGGAGGGGGCAGAGCCATTCTCATATCTGAAATACCCTGGCTTAGAAACTGATGAATCATTGTGTAGGTCAAACCTAACGGGACCCAAGGTATGGGAGAATCATGCATGTGTGCTGTTATCTAGGTGGAATGTGGGAGAATTAGACTTAAACAAGAAAATATTTGAAAATCACATATTTGACAAAATGTGGTATAGTTGCACCCCTCTACAACTGCAAAATATATATAGAATTCTCAAAACTGGGTAGCAAGAAAACAACCCAATTTTAAAACAGGCAAAAGACTTGAACAGACATTTCACCAAAGAGGATATACAGATGGAAAATAAGTAGATGAAATGTTGTTCAACATCATCAACCACAAGAGGAAATTAAACCATGATGAGATACCACCATATATCTATGAGAATGGCTGAGATAAATAATAACTGACAATACCAAGTGTTAACAGAAACATGGAGCAATCAGAACTCTCATGAATGCGTAAAATGATACAGCCAGTCTAGATAATAGCTTGAAAGTTTCTTAAAAAGGCAGGATAACATCACCCCAAAGATGTTCATGCCTGAATCACCAGATCCTGTGACAGTATCACTTTCAAAGGCAAAAGGTCTTTGCAGATGTGATTAAGGGTATAGACTTCTAAATGGTGAGATTATCCTGGATTATCTGGGTGGGTTCAGTCTAATCACATGAGTCCTTAAAAGCAGACAGTCTTTTCTGGTTGGGTCAGAGATGTGACAATGAAATAGGGGCCGAGAGAGAGGTGATGCAAAAGGGACTTGACTGGCCACTGCTGGTTTTGAAGGTGGAAATAGGGGGCCATGAGCCAAGGAAAGAAACAGGGACTTCTGTTCTACTGCTGCCAGGAACTGAATTCTGATAACGGAAAGAGCAAATGAAGGGTTCTTTCCTAGAGCCCCCAGAAAGGAATGCAGCCCTGCTGACAGCTTGGATTTAGCCCACAAGACGCATTTTAGACTTCTGACCTATAGAACTGTGAGATAATAAGTTTGTATTACTTAAGACACTAAGTTTGTTGTAATTTGTAATGGCAGCAATAGAAAACAAATGCATCACATGATCAAGGAATCCTGCTTCTGGGTATTTCCCCTGGAGAAGTGAATACTTACATTCATAAAAGAATCAATAAACAAATTTTATGTTTTTTTTTAACCGCACTTGAAAAACAAATAAATACCAATATATGAATGTTTACAGCAGCTCTAGTCATAATCATCAAAACCTGGAAACAACACAAATGTCTTTCAATGGTTTCATGAGTAAACAAACTGCGTTACGTCCACACAATGGAATAGAAATACTTACTCAATATGAAATGAACAAACTATTGATACATGCAATAACCTGGATAAATCTCAAAGGCATCATCACTGGAGGATAAGAATCCAGTCTCAGAAGATTACACACTGTATGGTGACTTATATATTCTCGAAAAGACAAAAATACTATAGCTATGGAGAAAGGGAGGTGACTGCCAGGATTTGGGGTGAGGAAGGGTGTGTCTGTCAGAAGATATTGGGAGGGAGCTTGTAGGGTGTAAAACTGTCCTATATCTTCATTATGGTAGTTGTCAAATAAATGTATCTATATATGTGTTAAAAATTCATAGAATTTTACACCTCACCCCCAAAAAGTCAATTTTCTGTATGATTATTTAAAAAATATTAAAGAAATAAACCCAAACTATAACAATCCAACAATGAATTGAAACAGACAACATAGGCTGACACGGCTTTCTGCTCGGTGGTCTGGGAATTCCCAGTCCTAGGGGACATACCATAAACATGGCTCTGGGAGGAGACACAGTCATTTTTTAAAATTTGTGCCCTAGCAACCTCTCAAGATCTTTCTAAAAATGTAAGCATTTCCAGCAAGGGTTCCGGAGACTTAGAACTAAGTTTTTGCTTCTCTCTGCACTAGGTGCTGTTTCCAAAGGAAAAATACTTCAGACCTGACTCTAGGTGCAAAGAGTTAATGTGAAAAACTCAATGCTATAACAACTCTGCTACAATCTATTGCTAATTTTACTGCACAAAAGTTTTCAATGGACAGAAAACAGGTCCCAGATCTTTGATGACTAGATACAGATGACAAACTTGCCCTGCAGGATGGTTCACTCAGTGATACTGCCCAGGTATTTAAATTGACATTCATAATAGCAGTAAAGGCATCAGTCTTTACTCTGTCATCAAAAATGATCCTCCCCAGGGAATGACAAAGGAAATATCACATCTGTGACAACTCTAGCATTTCTGGCAAGGAAAATAAAATCTTGAATAAGCAGCAAATGCAGTGAATCTGACCACACAAGTGGAAGCACATATATAAAATGGAAATCTGCTTTTTTTGTTTGTTTCACAGTAATCAATTTAACTTTTGAAAATAAAAATTTCAGGACTCATTTATGAACACAAGGCAATTATTCATCTTTCCATCTCCTATAGTATTATGAATTTTATTGGATTGCATACAGTTCTAAAGTAAAATTCTAAAAACTATAAGGGAACACATTTTTTAAAATAAAATATATGCTCACTGTAGAAAAATTTTAAAATGCAGAAAAATATAATGAAGACAATAATATCACTAATAATATTATCTAATATTCTTCAGGTTTTTTTTAATGGTATTTATATCCAAAATACTGTTGGTATCATCCTGTTTACAGACTTCCTTTTTTTTTTTTTTATTTCTACTAAATGTTATATGTGACACTTTCCTTAGGTCATTAAATACTATTCAACATTTTTCATCATGTTAGACATATTTCATTTAGACATTACCCTGGTTTGAAAAATACAGGTATTTATTTCAATTTTAAATGATGCTTTAGAAAATCTTTCAATAAATTTTTTTTATGTATAAAATTGTGACCATTTGTGTGGGTAATTTCATAGCAGTAGAACTATAGGGTCAAGAAATTCGAATATTTTTAAGGTTCTTAACAGATATTCCAAGATTTTTTTCTGGAAAGTTTGTAGTGGTTTATAGATGCCCTAAGAATGCTTGAGAATATCTATGTTATGTATCTTAGCACAGAGTATTATTTTGTTTTAAAAACTTTGTTTTTATCATATCTTAAGTAATTAATAATCCTAGAGAAGGCTCATATCACAGGTGGAAAAGTTTGTTTCCAATTTCTGTGAAACTGGCAAGAAACAAAGCACTGGAACAGATTATTGAGGGAGTTTGGACTGTCCACGGCTTTAAAGATTTATATCACAAGTAAGTAAGGCAGAGTTATTTGTCTTGCATAGCTCACACATTCAACACTCTAAATGTGAAGGGATGAATCACTTGATCTCTTCCGAGTATTTTCATTAGGATTTTTAGAAAGGGGTTTTAAACTCATTGTGACTAAATTAAATAATTTTTCATAAAGGCCATTCCATTTTCATTTGTTATGGCTTTTCATCTTTAACTTAATTTTGAAGATGCTATGGGATAAACCAGGTACAAAGACATTTGATCCTCAACACCATATTTCATCAATTCTAAAACACGCACTTTTCGCATTCAAATGTCTTTGGAATGGGATTGAGCAGCAGACGCTGTCAGTGCTCTTGGACCCCTCTATTGCGCTCATGAACGTCAGCCCTATGTGTTTTCAGTCCCTGCATTTCTTTGCTGGAGGGCTGCAAGAACCCACTTTGCCTATGCAGAGTTAAAAGGACCTGGAAATTTATGTCTCGCTCCCAAGCCTCCCATGCTTAACCAAAGACTGATGATGCAGAGTGTAAATACTACAGCCCCCTGACCTCTGACTTGGACAGCTGAGGTAGCACTTGCACTGTCTGCAGAGCTTCCCCCGACCCCGACTCCCCCTGCCACCCCAATCCTCATCTGTTTTTCCCCTCTCCTCTTTGTGTTGGTCCTATTTCTTTATTTCCCTACTGTTTTTTCCCCTTAATTCACACAAAGACTCATCTCGGGGGAATTAAACAAATTACAAGATCCATCTTAGAATCAATGGCTTGCAGTTGCTGTTGACCAGGCAACCATAATTATATAGTTGTCTTTGCCTGTGCATGCCTGAACTTGGTTGTTTTTCCTGTCGCATGAATGGACTGTTACTCTAATTTTCAGTGAGTAAAGGATATAAGAACTATTTGAGAAAGGAACATGAATCCTGATTGTTGTCTAAAAATCTTCTATTACATTCTTTTGAAAAGGTAAAAAATATTATGGCATCAAAATAGATGTCAAAGACTAGAGGAAAAAAATCCCAGAGATAGTCATTGAGCACTCTTAAAATGAAGCATTTTAAGAAATGCTTCATTTCAATGGCAGAAAGAATGCTACTGTAAAAATGTTGATGGCAACTCCAATTCAAAATAGAGATTCAGAAAAATATTACTATTTGTATTTCATTTTTCTTTATATAAACACCTGATAAAAAATATATGTTCAAAAAGCTTTTAGATTTACTTAAAGGGCCATAATCAAAGTACTATGTCATATTTTAAACGCCTTTTTCAAATTTAGGGAGAAAATAATGGTGTGTCTTATAATTGATGGAGTCTTAAATTTGGTGAAAAACTAATCAGGAATATGGTATCAAAGATACAGAAGGAATGTAATCAAAGAACAATCTTAGCAATATCAGGAAAACAGATGAGTGCAGAGACTTCTCACTTTCTATGATTCACAGTAGGGGTTCCACTGGTGAGTAAGAAATCACCAGTCTTGTCATAGTCCTGAAATTTTGTAGACGTTAGTCTATTAAATGTTTCTTATTCCTTCAAAGTGTGTACATGTCTGTGTGTATGTGCATGTGCGTGTGTGTGTGTGTGTGCATGCACACAGACATATACACACTTTGGAGGAATAAGAAACCCCATTTCCTTCAGATTTTTCTTATAGTAAGCACTTTTACTATTCAGAGGAGTGCTCCATGTATTTAATTTGGTGCAAGCTTTTAAATGTCTTTTTTGTGGTGATCACAAAACTATATATAACTCATGTGATCATCATGCAAAAATAAAAAGCTGGCATTAGATTAAATGCATGGATTATTTCCCTGAATGATAAAACTACTTAGCATATAGAGATAGGATCTACCCACAATCACCTTTTCTCAATCCATTCCAGGGAAATACATGACCCGAAATGTCTATATACCAAGGTAACTTTATTATCCACCCTGATTGTTTTGTCTTCCTGTTTTTCCATTTTATATTTTGCTGATGAAAGATGAATTTCTCCATTGTGAAACAGCAACAGTCAAGTAATTCCAGTGGGCTTAGTTATAGATGAGATAATTTCTGCACTTTCAGAGTACTGTGGCAATACACAGCTCCCTTGTGCCAAACGAATTCTTCAGCAACATGATGAATTAATCTATAAGAACAGAAGTTTGAATGCTGTTGCCTTGAAATGCACTAGTCTTGTATTTTTCTTTTAAGCTTTATCTACCCTTCCATACTAAAATTATTCTGTTTTATTTTTGCAAAAACTTGGGCAAATCAACAGTGTTTGAGTATGTGCTTTATCATACCCCACTACTATCACAGTTTTATGGCCAAACTTATGTAGCATACATTCCTTCTTCAGCAAAATTCATTATATTATTCCAGTGTTGGTAGAACTAGTTAATGTAGACATGCTTAAACTCTCATCCCATTTTCTTTTTCATTCATTTTGTTTCAACCTGCCAGAAGCAGGAAAGAGCTAAAAGAGTTTTTGGAAACAATGAACCACTTTTGAAATTTATTCTGTAAACATTTATTGAATATTACTATGCTGTGTCTTATGCAAGAAATGAAAAATAATATATAGACTCTGACTTACAGGGGGCTCAAAGTCTAATAGAAGAAAGACACCTCCCTTTCCTGGCCAAATTAAATGCAAATATAGTATGAGAGAGGTTTTATTAAAAGGTGTGCAGGGATGGAGATTGAGGTAGGATTTTAGAGTGTGGCTCTTCCCAGTTAACCATCTCACCCTCCAGAGTTCTAGATAAAAACACCCCAATGCAACAGTACAAGTAAGAAACTAGACTATCTGAGTCAGTTGCCTATCTTCCCATTTCCTTTCCAGCTCCACCTGATTTACTCGCTTAGCTACTGATGTTGGTGGGACAGACACAGTGGGAGAGACAAATAGTTTGCTTTAACCAGATTTTTGTTGCCACATGAAGAGAGAACACACAAAAGAGAAAACAGAACCAGATTTCAAGCCAATAAGACAGTAATCCAGCTCACTAGATAAAAATAAATTAGCAAATATATGTAGTAACCTAGTGCATTTCTGGATAAATAGGTCAGCAACACCTTTTGGGATGAAAGTTCTTGCTCTACCACTCCAGAGTTGGGAAGAGGGGCTGAGCATGTAGGAAAAAAAGCAGAGGTGTCATCTTAGAGAGCCAGTGCTGGGCATGGGGAAGAGAGCATGTCAAGATCTTCACAGAAGAGTTGAATCAAGAATGATGTCTTGAAGGATGAGAAGTAATCTGATGATGTAATGAAGCAGAAGAAGTTCCTGAGATGGAGAGAACAAACAGTCTGTTTGAATGATTGTTGGGGATGAGAAATGAGGCTGGAGGGAAAGCAGAAGGGGTCAGATAATGGCAAGTGCTAAGGAACTACTGAAGAGTAGCAAGAAGTCAACAGAATCAAATTTGTGTTTTAGAGAGAGAATTCTGATGGAAATATGGTGGATAGAATGATGAGGACAGGGGTGGTAGAGAGGAAGGAAGTTATATTGCCTACAGTGTAATTATCCAGAATATAAATGAGAAAAATATGAAAAACAAATAGGTAGTGTTTGCATGGAACAGAGAAAAGGGAATATATTTAAGAAATGCTCTAGAAACAGAACTTGTCTTGTTCTTCATCTCAAAATTGCCGAACATGTAAGTAACTGAGAGTGCAGGGACCAGAAGTGTTAGTCTAAAGCAGCTCCCTCTGTGAGGAAGGAAACATCAAGAGTAGGGAATAAATGATCCAGACCAACACTAATCTTGGCCAGCCTGCAGTTCCCTTCACTTTTTGCAGTCACTGCTGAACTCTGGGATGCTCATCTAGTACAAAGTCACTCTGGGTTTGGAGGGTCTGATGTCACTGTCCAAACTGGGTTTCAGTGAGAAGACATGGGGATCCAAATTAAAAAAAATCCTCACCAGAGGGTCGTCCTGCTACTCCTACAGTTCTTTTGGGCTCATGAAAATCAATCTGATTTTCCAATTTGCACATTGGGCTGGAGATCACTGAAGCTGTCCAAGCGCATCTCGCTAGACATACCATACAATCATTTCCATACCATACAATTCCTTGTCCATAGGGAACAATGAAGAATGTGTCTCTACTGCTCTCAGAACTAACAAATATAACTGGGGTTTTGCGGCTACCAGGAAGGTGGCTCCAGGAGGCGTGGCCCACGATTCTCTTTGAATCCCATCAACATTTTTGTCTCTCTTCCTTTCCAGTCTGGGGAATTATTTTCCAGACAGGGAGTAGGAAAGCCTTGTTCTTCCTCATTATGTGGGCTCTTAAATCTTTGATCTAACTCATGAATTCTTTCCAGTTTCCTAAGGAGCCAGATTTTTGAAACCCAAAGAGGATGTATTCCTCTGCTTTCTGCTGTCACACCTCTTTTCTTGAGGCAATGAACATTTAATGGACTAGAAGTTCAAATATGGGATAAAAAGGGGGAGAAAGAAATAAATGAAAAAGCTTTGGTTGATTTATGTTAAAAGGCTTTTGTGTAAAATATAATAACATTGGGGCTAGGATCACAAAGTCTGTTTTGCATTGTTTCCCTGGTACTTAGCAAAGTGCCAGGCATCTAGCAGCACTTGGTGAGTGTTTAAATGAATAAATAAATACAAAAGCATGAGATTTAAGCTGGGAACTAAGTCTCAGTTATGGACAGAACATTACGCCTTCAATTGGGCAAGTATGCATTGAACACCTACTATGTGACAGGCACTGTGCTAGGTCCTGAAGATACAATAGTAAACAAGACAGAGATATCTCTGCCCCCATGGAGTTCACTCCTATTATCACTCCTATTATTAATAAGATAAACAAAATGTTATTATAAATTGATAAATAATGTAAATAAAATAAACAGGGTGGTGATAAAAAGAAATTTGGTGTTGGGGGATGGGAATGGGGAGAGATGTCCAAGCTATTAATATGACTGCACTTTCCCACCCCAAGAGTAAAACTCAAATAAAAAAGTTAGCCCAAGTAGTCAAATGTAAAAAAGTCCAGTGAAGAAGGCAAATACAGAATTGCATTTAAAATTTATATAATCATCATGCAGGCACAATGAAACTATATGTGGATAGTTGTGGTTAAAACATCTTGGGTATTTTATTTCTAAAGTTAAGCTCCACAGACATATTCTGTTTAAAGTTCTTTTCATCTTCTCAAGAGTTATACGCTGTAGAGTATGTCAGTTTTAGTAGAATTTTAAAGTTAGCTCAGTTCTTTCTATTCTATAAATTCTAAAATTCAGGTTTGTTGTCCTTGAAAAAATTGCATTGCACTTAGCAGAGAAAATAAAAATGTCCCGTTTCCCCCTAAAGAATAATATTTTCTAATTTTGAAAACATTTTATGAAAGTATCATTTGACTCTATATTTTTACAGCTGCTTTGCATTTATTATTGGAGAGGTCTTTCATATAGTATGTTTCTTTTCATTTCTATTCGAGGGGTGTTGTTAATATTATTTTGGAATTATTTAAATTTCAGAGAGTGATAAAAGGTCTCTCTTCAAGGAGTTCTTACTAAACAAACCCATAACTTCTTATTCCTTTGAGGAAAAAATAAAAGATTTTTGCAAGAAAGGAAAAGAAAAAAGAAAAAAAAAGAAAGGAAAAAGGTTTTAGATTATGAGCTTCTTGATTTGGGAACCAGTACTATTTAGTGTGGTCACTTCAGTGCCTTGCATCTTGTCTGGCTGGCATTTAGCAGGTGCTCAAGAAATGGTTGCTGAGTTGGACTGATTTGGGAAGAGGTAGGAGATTACTATCCTCCTTATAAAGATGGGGAAACTGAGGCTTAAAAAACTTGTAGGTTAGTTTGCATTGTGTCTTGCACTTTTCCAAGGGCTCTCACTTAAAAGTTGGTCCTCATCACCATTATATATAAAGTAGGAAAGGTCAATATTTTCAGATAAAAAGCTGAGAGCACCAACTTGTTTGATACAGTGAATTCATCACTGCCAGACTCTTCTCTATACTGTGAGTCAGTCTCTGCTGCTGCAGGACAATTAGCTGAAACCTAATAATGAAAACGTTCAGGTCCTTAGGCAATGATGAAAGAAGGTTACTTTTCTGAAGACAAAAAACAATTGGAAACATTATTGGCAGTCTTAGGACCAAAGCAAGTCCTGTAATATCGAGAAAAGAGGCTCCTATATACTATTGGTGGTAATGTAAATTGGTTCTATTTTTACAGAGGTAAATTTATGAATACCTACCAAAATTAGAATGAGTATATCTTTGACATAGCAATTTATATTTATAAATGTATTCCCACTATAGACATGTTGGCACAAGATAGGTATATGAGAAAAAGGATTTAATGAATATAAAAATTTAAATATAAGAATGTTCACTGTGACATTGCTAGTAAGAGAATAAAACTTCGAATGGCCTAAGTGTCCATAGACAGATTGCTAGCTATAGAAATTATGAGTTATTTGGGTAGTGTTTTATGCAGTCATTTGAAATACAACATTAACTTAAGTATTCACATATAAAAAAAAAAAGACCACAGTATAGTAAGTCAAAAGAAAGTTGCTTAATAATATTACTTCCGTAAAGTGAAAATTCTTATCAAATATTAGTGATAGCTATCTTTGGAAACTGGTTTTTCTTTTTCTTTTCTTTTTTTTTTACTTTTTCCAGTTCTATACTACTTGATTTTTAAATAGAAATAGATGTTTTTAAAGTTCAAAAATTTAAGAGGAGCTGCTCAATTCTGACCACCTAAGGAGCTTTCTACTTTTTACCAACAATAAGCAGAACCCAGGAAGTGGCAAGCTAATTGGCTGACTTCACCATAGTGCCTAACACAGTGCTTGCTTGTCCCACTGTTGGTGCTCAGGAAATATTCTGAGAATGAATAAAGATGGCTAAACCTGGTTGCTCTTTAGGATAAGATGGACGGACATTAGAAAACTGAGAACATTGTTCTAACCCTAAAATTGGAGTCAGTAGGTAAACAAAGAAGAGTGTACAGTGACCACGCTAATAGGATTGATTTATATTAAAGAAAGACTAGCTATGTAAATGTCAACTCACCAAATAATAATTTAGAGTTTGTTCTGCCGTGGAAAAAATTCTTAATGAGTCCCCACCATATATTTCTTTGAGCATCTCTAGGGCATTTATCTGTTAGTTTAGAGGCCACAGAAACATAAAGAGGAGGGGATTTCAGAGAGTGCTCAAATGGTTCCAGCCAATTCAGACCCTATGCATCCTCAGCAACATTCCTATAGCAAGGAGTTCAGATTGATTGAACGCCACCTGGAAGACAGCTTACACTCTCTCCTGGGAAATTCTTTCCTGAGCAGTACCAGAAGGTTCCTTATTTCACTGCACTGGAACCTGCCTCTTTGAAAAATTAACCCACAGATCCCAGCTCTGCCCTTAGAATCACACACAATGAAATCTAAGCTCTGCACAGAACTGGCTCTGTGGGACCTGCCTTAAACCCAGCTTCTACACATAGATGCTGTGTTACTGTAAAGCAAAGATTAACAGCTCTCTCTAAATCTAAGTTTCTCCTTCACAAAATAAGGTAATTATGTTTCCTGCCTCCTGGGTTGTTTTAAGACGATAATGAAATAATATATGCAAACTGCTAATAATAATGTATGGCACAAAATGCTTAATAAACATTACAAATTTTATAGGCCTTTTTCATTAGGTATTTGACAGAAGCAGAAAGTAAAATGGCATAAAACAGCAAAGTTAACATATGAGGTGTCTGTCAGTGAAATGTGTGCCCGAGGACCTTGATCTCAAGAGACTCTAGCATCTCCTCTGTGTTTCCTCACTAGAAACAAATTAGAAAAACACTCCCAGAGTGGGGACAGAAATTTCATACCATTAATTTGGCAACAACAAAAAGTCTGTACTTTCACAATTATACATACAAACTTACAAAAGTAACTTCAGGTGTTTGAGAATCTCACTCACCTCTGGGGGATATAAGGAAAGAGCTCCTTCAGGGGCTTCTCTTAAAACCTGTTTTCCTAAAGCTTCCTAATATTCAAAGAGCTGTCAGGTGAAACACAAGTCTTCTCCAGCCATTCTGAAACTTTCTCAGGGCTAATGGGTAACTACCAGTTTGATGTGACCTTATGTTATTTAATTCAAGACATAAATTACAAATCCTACATATAGTCAGAAATGTATGGATGAACACGATGTATACGCATATTTACGACTGACATCTATATTATATGCCATATGAAATTGGCCATAGGAGATCTGGTCTAGGTCTAATCTTGCTCTGGCCACTAACTGTCTCACTGTGTAAACACTTAGGATTGATGATTCTTACTTTACATACTAGGGAGCCCAGGTTTGCACAGCAGTGCTGGGGGCTGCTTTCATTGGGCTCTAGGTCTTGTTTCAAGCAGATCAGCAATATGTACATATATATGTATACATATATGTATATATGTACATATATATATTTAAATCTATTAATATATATTGGGATTCTGCATAAGAAGTCATTTGAAAAATGAGTCTTTTTCAACAGAAAATGTTTGCAAACCACTGAATCTGTGTTGTTTTCCTACTTGTATTTTAGAGGTGGGGAGAGAGAGAGCAAGAGAGGGGAGGGAAGAGGAGAGCAGGATAAGAAGAAGAGGAGGAGGAATATTAGTGATGGGTAGGGGGAGGGAAAAGAATAGGCCAGAGTGACAAACAATGGTTTCTTAATGTTACCAGGTGTGGTTTAGAAACAGGTATTCTGATGAATGATTCTGACTTCTTAAGTATATTACCTAAAAATAAAACATTGCATAAAAATACGTGCTTTTTTATTATTCAGTTGGTACCTGATACCCATGACATTTAAAATGATGTTCTCCCCACTTCACCCTCCCATTTCTCAGGCCCAGGTTTTAATCATTAAACTGAGAGAAAATCTTTAGCACTCCAAGTCAATGGCTTATTACTACTACAAGAAACTGTCTAGTAGTATCCTTACTGTAAAATAAAATAAGATCAAAAGTATAATTAATTTGGAGGGTGGTATCAGCAATAATGAGGTCAGCCTTGGACTCTCATAGCAGAATAGTTCAAGGATGTCTCTCCTTTGATAGCAGAGGAGAATCTGGATGCCCCTCTTCTTCTCTGGCAAAGGCGACCTAAGCACAGAGATTCTCTGATGTGAGCCAGCCCTTTTACTGTGGGAGAATGCGAGCTGCTGCAAGAAGCCCGTTGAAACATCACAAAATCATGCTCTTACCTGGTGAGGGTTTGGGGGTGAAAGAAGGGGTAGGGTTTACAGGAGAACAGTGGGGTTATGTGGGGGCCATGTTTAACTCAAGGTGCCTCCTGAATCTCTGTGGCCACCGGAGTGCACAGCTGTAGAGCTCAGCTGCATCAACAGAACCACGGTACCCTGTGTGCTGGGCTGTAACCTCCCTCTGCTGGGACAGCAGGGTGCAGTGGAAAGAGGCCTGGGCGTGAAATCAGAAGATTTGGGTTTCGGCTCCAGGACAAGGCGCCTCATTTCTCTGAACCACTATTTCCCTAACTAAAAAACAAGAATAGAAATTACCCACTGGATGTGCCTCACAGGCGTGTTGTATGGTTTAAATAAAACAGGGTCTGAAAAGCGTTATGTAAATTAGGAAGCCCCATAAAAATGCAGACTGTATTCAGTAGCCTGTGAGATAGCTGTCTGTGATCATTAAAAAAACACCAACAGCTTTCTTAAATCACTTTCCTATGAGACAAATATAAAAGGTTGGTGAATTATCAAATAAATGAAGTGTTTCACTATGTTCATATAATTTTCCAAGGTAAGTCTTAGTTATAAAAAAATCATTATATCAGATACACTATAATGAACTGTATATAAAATTACAAATATCTAATTACATATGAAAAAGTATACATAATACAAAAAACTAGTTATATATGATTTCAAAAAATATGACTAGATTACTCTTAAAGAACTACTGTAGTGGCAATTGATTTTGTAAATAAATGTATACAGTTATATGGAAAAGTTTTACAAAGATAGGCTAAATCCAGAGTCTCCATTTTCATAACTTCAATAAATAGTACATTTTACTCCTAGTTTAGATCATTGAGTGACTGAGATGCTAGAAGACCATGGTGCTCAGCCTCCTACAGAAAACTATTAACTCTTCTGGTCAGGAATTTCTCTGGAGCAATCCTCTTCATTCTCCTCTGAGCAAGACAGGTTCAGTGCACTCATCACAGGATGGATCCAGGATGTAGTCTGTGTTACGTGACTTGAGAAGAACAAGGAACACAATTACAATCTGGAAGACTGTCCATCTACACATCCATGCAAGTAAGATCCTAGTGACATTTTCTACCCTACTGCAGCAAGCAACTGGAACTGGATCCAGTTGTTTCAATAAGTTTTAGACATGTTTTAAAGTTCAACAAAAAACATTTCATTTTTTCTTCTTTGGTAAAAAAAAATGCAAGAGAATTCTTCACCTTTGATTCCTTGTTTTTCCTTACCTGACATTTGTTCAGTCAGCAAGTCCTGTGACTGTCTTCCTATAACATCTCTGGAATCTCCTCCTTCCTCTCCTTTTCCAATGCTATATCCTGGGTCACTGAAATTGCTTGTCTCTCTGCCTCTGTTCTAGCTCTTTTCTAATTCAGGCTCCACTCCAGCCAAGAGATTTTTATACTGTTGCTCACTTGCTAAAAATTCAGTGCAAACCAATGTTTTCTTGATCAAATACATACTCTATAGTAAAAAACCAAATATACCTTTTTTTTAAAACCTGCTTCAACAGTACTTTTTTCTCTGCTACAATCTTCCTCCCTCCCACATTGTTAATCTAGTTAACTCATACTAATTGTAAAGAACCAAATCTTCCTCTAGATTCCTCCAATCTGTGCCCATGTTCTTATCTCTAATTATGTTATATTATAAATACCTATTTATTTTTAGGTCTTCTTACTACATATAAAGCTCCTTAAGGGCAGTAACTATTCTGGCTTTATGGTCCCTAACATATTCTTAAAACAAATGACTAGACATTTCAGGGAAGAACACAAACAGAGGTAAAGACAAACACGAGATACAGGGCATGCTCAGGTAGTGGTAAAACATCACAAAGCTTGTTTCTCAGACCTAGTACCCAACTCCCAGCCTTCAGACAGATGAATCTGATAAACCCACCACTATCTGCCTGGCTCCTGATTTTGGACAGGCAGCTTCTGAAATTAGGATGATCTGTTTCTTCTCCTTGGATACTCTTTCTAGCCCTGATTGACCCCACTGCCCTCATCCATCCTAGCAGTTTGTCCCACCCCAACCTATTCAAATTCAACCTCAGAACAGCACCATATCTTAGAGCAAGTCCTTTTGAGGACTGGCACTTATGAGAATCAAATAAGATTGAGGATCTGAATGAAAGTATCCCCTACGCTACAGGGTAACATTTTTCAAAGTGTGTTCCAAGGGTTTTAAATAAATGTTATGTGAAGAGGGAATTCTATGGTCAAATAAGTCTGAGATACACTAGGTTTAACATAGTTAAGTAGGTTTCTTTACTTTAGGATTTCCCAGAGCCTTAAATATACTACTGTGTTCTATGCCTCTCCAAGAGTATGCAATATTCCTCAAACTAACATGCCCCTATCAGCACTCACATAGGAGTAGTGTTTTGCAAAGCACAATTTGGGAATTATCACAAAATTGCACTTGCTTTATTGGCTGTTGATGACAATAACTGAAAATGTTGGACTTAGTACAAATGGTTGCTTTCACTGTCATTACTGGATTTGGTTGGTTTCCAATCCTATACTCTTAAATTCTATCCATACCCCTTTATACAAATTGTTCCACTTCTCTGTTTAAGTATTAAAAATGCACCTTTCTATGGAAGAAGATCACTGATAGTTTCACAATTAGTTAAGAATCAAGGTGAAGGTGGTAAGGCCTGGATTTCAGACATCTTCATAGTTTCAGAACCGCAGAGTGCAGTTAAGTGCTACAAAGAATCATTATTCTCTTGACAGTAATCCATGTTACTATTATCTCTAAAACGATTTAATGGAATTTCTAATTATGGAGGCTAAACCTACTAAAGCATTTGTCTCTGCACAGGTTAACTTCATTTCACGGCCTTTATAAAGCTGGAAAGCTGCCTAAATTGAATGTGGTTTAAAATAAATACTAATGAGTGTAACATAAGTGGGCTAAAATGCTACTACAAGGTGAAATGAGGACATATTCTTTTGTACAAAATACATGTTTAAAACTAAAAAGGTAAAAGCCTGATGAGACAGTTTTTCTAATTTTAAAATTTTGGTATATATACTTTAATGTTTATCAGCATATTTACAATGTTATTCCAAAAGAGACTTTTGGAATACTCTCTCCTCTACAACGTTTCCTAATTGGGGAGGGTGGAAAGAAAGAAAAACGGAATAATTACCTGAAGGATAAGTTCAGGTGCATGCCTTCCTCTTTGACTTAAAAAAATAATATTCTCATGCTTGAAATATTATAATTGCCCATATGTGAATATTCCATTAAACTGATCATTTAAAATAATCAAAACAAAATGTCTAAGAAAAATATGTAGTTATAGATTCTGAACAATTCATATCAGAAAGTTCCACCAGAAAGTCATCCTTGCCTGTAACCTTCATTAAGCACTTTTAAACAATAAATCAATATCTGATCTTACTCCAAATACAAATATAATACCATAAATTATTAATTAATCTTATGTTCACGATATGCTTTTCTGTACATTTAAAAAAAATCCTAAATACCAAAAATGCAATTACAACAGCTAGAAAAAAAATCAAACTTAAGCAACAGGGGATAGTGTTCTATAATTCAAGTACACATTTCACTTCTGGTCTTTTGGAAAAACATCCAAAGCCAATGCTTCTAAAACTCAGGTGATGCATGTAAAGTGCCTGGCAATGAGTATATATTCAATAAATGGTCATGGCTAGCTTTATTGATAATTAGGGCTTTCTGATTTTTGTAAGAGAAACTTGGAATTGTTCTTATGCTGCTAGAATGGGGCATTTGTGTGTATACCATTCAATTTTATGTGATAGGAGCACTGTAACCAAAGAGCTTTGACATAATCAGTATGATGAGATAATCCCAGATTTACTGAGTTCTAGTATTAGAACTATTTCCTCTCTGATTTGTGTGCTTGGTAATTCAACTAAGAGAGAGAATAAATCAGCATTGTTGACTCTGTTTAATTAATAAAGATGACATGGTTCATAAAGTGAGATGCTGCTACTTAGTATTAAAAATTTAGAGGTCTTGAAAATAAATGAGGCTGACTATGAAACATAAAAATCTTCCAGTTTTGGACATACAGCACCTCTGGCAAATGTTCCTGCAGAGACTGCATCTGACCTGACTTGGGGAACAATCAACAGCGGTTGAGATTTGAATATCTAAATATTTAGATATCTGAAATTCTAAAAAGCATAGTACTACTTGCCTTTGAATAACTGCCAAATCTGTTATTGGGAAACATTAATATTTCATTTGGAAAGATGACAGTGTTGAATTTTTTTCTTTTATAATAGTAAACTGAAAGACACATTTTAGAGCTTTTTAAATAAAAAGCCTAAGAGAACATGTTTTATTTTATTGGCAAAAAAAGGAAGCGAATTATTTAAATTCCATTATAATTACTCTTCTTATGTTTCTTACCTCCTAGCATGCAAAATGCTTTCTTTCAAAATAAAAATATAGGATAGCAGGTTAAGAGAAAAGTGGTTTAAAGATAAAAAAGTGTTCCAGTTTTGTAAATTCATTCTTATAACCATCTGTGATGATGAAAGAGGTCTTTTTGTTAATCTTTCATTGTAGATAGCACTATTTGTATAGTATTGTAAATTTAGCAAGATTCAAAGTATTATTTGATCATGTTTAAGACAACACTGTAGAATAATGAACCAAAGTAATTAAATTCCAATGTCCTTTTCTATGGCAGTGGGCATGTAATCTCGTATATAACATTCATATGAACCAGAAAACAAGAACAAATAAGGAAATATATGTTAATTCAATCTGTTTCTGGCACCAGTAACTTGAAAAAAGAGGAAAATTTTACAATTGTCCATAAACTACAAGTAGTAATGATAATAAAAGATCTATACTTAAAAAAAATAATCCCAATTGAAAATAAATTAGAAGGTAAGAATAAAAAGTGAATCATGTCAATAAAATTATAAAAAGTCACCAAGCCATGAGGCAGCGTGTAATCTTCTCAGGTACTGATTATGAGAATGACTGCAGATTAGTAATATGAAGTATCCATTCAAATGTATTTAAGAGAAAATTACAGGCAGTTTGTTCCCACTGATATACAAAGCGTCTCCCTTCTTACACAATTTTGGAAATATACTCCTAAAGTCAAAATAAATATTTCTAATAACGCTTTGAGCATTTTGTAATAAGGCATTTGGAAATCAAGTGAAGCTTTGATCAAATACTAGCAGAACCCCATACAAATTTTTTACAGTTTTGAAAACAAATTTTATTTTTATTATATATTTATGGTACTTTCTGTAAAAAATACATCAGATATCTTTTGCAATTTAAAAAATCCAGTTAGTCGTGTACTGCTTAACGATGGGGGTAAGTTCTGAGAAAGGCACTTTTGGTGATTTTGTCATTGTGTGAACATCACAGAGTGCATTTACACACACCTAGATGGTAGAGCCTACTAGTCACCTTGGCTATATGATATAGTCTATTGCTCCTAGGCTACAAGCCTATACAGCATGCTACTGTACAAAACAACACGAGATCAAATCAAGCACAAGAGAACATGATGCAATCAAGAGACATGGTAAATGTGAGATGTGTGAGCCTACTGCAGAGTAACATGACACAGGGTTTTACAGCAAACCTGTAAACACTAACATAATGACAAAAAGCATAAGGTAGTAAATACATAAACCAATAACATATTTTTACACCAGCATCACTGCAAACACAGGAGTAATATGTTATGCTACATTATAGTGGCTACGACATCACTAGGTGATAGGAATTTTTTAGCTCCACTATAATCTTATGGTGCCACCGTCATATCTGTGGTTCATCACTGACCAAAATGTCATTATGCGGTAGATGGCTGTAATAAAAACATCTTTAGATCTCAGATATCAAATTATAAGACTCTAAAGCTATAGTAAAATATGACTTATTCATAATAATATAAAAATTGCTATGAAACTAATATAAAATAATATTCAATGTAAACTGTAATTAAAAAATAAAACTAAAAAATGCTATGTCGTTAGACTTGCAAAACTAGAACACTGAATAGAAAATTCCTGAAAAAAATGTGGACATATTAATTACATTTTTTCAAATAACATACAGAGGCTTAGATTGCTAGCAATTTTGTATAGAACCAAAACATCCCAGGTTCAAAGCTGATGCAATTAATTTTTCAACAAAAGAAATTCTCCTATAGTCACAGATTATAGCTCTGGGTAACTTAAAAAATTGATGCTACTTTTGATCATGATAGCATAAAAAAATACAGAACTCAAAGAACATGTCCTACTGACACTGGTATCTATACACTGTACTATTAGATACTAATAAGCAATTACATAGAATTTTGTAGTTCGTATATTGTTATCATACTGTAGAGCTGGAGGCATCTGCCCAGGCAGAGACTACATTTCCCATCTCTCACTAACTACATCCTTATGTGAGCACGTGACAAGTTCCCACTGATGGAGGGTGAAATAATTGATGTTTGTGTCTTGTGGGCCAGGGCTATTTAAGAAGCTAGAGTGTCTTTCCTACTCTTACTCCTCATCCACCAACTGAAATGTAGAAGACACTGAGGTGCTAGAGAATGGCAGAACCATGAGCGAGAAGGTGCTGAGGTCTCAAAATCACCACCCAAAGGAAAAATAAACCATTCATCAAACAGGAATTCCTGCATTGACTGGTGAGTGTTAAGACACTGAAAGGCAGCAATCTGTCACAGCAGATAGTGTCACTCTAAATCACTGTGAAGAAAGAAGAGAGTATTTCAAGATGAAGTCGAGACTACTACTTTCCCAGGAAATACATGTACAACTTTGACAAATCAAAGAGGTTTGCTTTCTAAAATACAGAATACAGGCAATTAATATATGTTTTCATGCTACTTTAAATATGTTAATAATCAAAAGACTGTCAGAATGTAGATTAATAAAGCTAAATTTAATTAGAATCAAGTTTGGCAGGAAACTGCCAAAGTTTCCACATTACATTCCCACTTTTGAGTAGAAGTGCATGAAATACAAAAACTGCTTTAATTTTTAATATTATTACTAAAATAGTAAGAATAACAATATAAGTTATATGCCTTACTAAATTTACCAAATAAAATGAGTTTAATAAATATCTGACTAAATGTATTTTTCTTAATTACTCAAATTTGGAATCTTAGAAAGAACCAAAATTATTTGAAACATAAAATTTCAACAAATTTTATAATTATTCTAATATTATTCTTCTACCAAAGTTAAACTGACTACACTGCAGATATAAAAATATAAATATGCATATTATATTAGATAATTGAATATCCTAAAAATCACAAAGCAGGAAGGGTCTCTGAGGGTTTCTTTATGAGGTATTTTATCAGTATTACTGAGTACAAAAGCCACTTGACAGTGAGTGCTCTTACACAGAAACCTTCAATTACAGTAAAAACTTGTGGGATGAAAACCAAACATGCCATCAACTTTTATAGTTCTCCCATGAATTTTACATACCGATTGTTTCCAATGGTGCCACCTTGGACTTCTGAATAAATGGACTTAACTGTCTTTTAGAACTTTAGCATATTTTAAAGAAGGAAAAGAGTTATACCTACAGTCTTCATTTTATATATAAGGAAATTACTGAGAGAGATAAAATAGCTCACTCCAGGTCATAAAACTAGTTAAGTATTAGGGCCAAGATCTGGATCCAAATTTGGCCTCTGAGATTTTAATCATTATGTTACACTCTCCTCGGAGGCTCTGTTGATTTCAACAACAATAGTGTGGAGGTACTGGGATAGATTAAATGACCACCTGAAAAAGGGTCTTTAACTTTACAAGACAAAATAAAGACATGTTGACTAATCAGTAATTCAATGATCAGATTATGTATCTACAGCATTTTTAAAGCACTTGGCACAAAATTCATAAAAATTTGATTATGTATGAATAAAAAGCACTTGTGTGAAGCCTGCTTCCTCAGCAGTCTTATACTATTCACATCATGTGGCAATGAATTCTTAATATGTTTAGCTGTGCCCACTAGGCTGTTAGCTTCTGGAATGCATGGAAATGTCCTGCTCATCTTTATAGCCCCAATGTCAGGCTCACAGAAAGTGGGGGTCAATAAATGTTTGATGCATGGAACCATTAGATGTTCCACTGATATATTACTATTGCTATACTACTGACTATAAAATGCTCAAAAGTAGTCACTTTATAATCTATAATAATGTAATTATTTATAATTGATGATCAGTAAATGATTCAGATATATGTGTATAGAAATTCAATTTTATCAGGAAAAAAGTTTGATTTATTCAACTAGTCTAAATAAGTCACCAAATAACCAGGACTACTAGCTCTCTTCACCAATATTCTCATATCCAAGTAACTTGAAAAGGTCTAGTCATACATTTGATAGTAGGTAATAATTGAATCATTTTGATAATTCAAACAATTTTGACTAGAGTTTATTTGCTAAAGATCTAGTCAAATCCCAGGCTTTAAGTTATAATTATTTACATCAAATAATTACTAGTGTTAGCAAAACAAATCCTGGGTTAGCTATTAGTGTATAAAATGCTATCAACAACAAACATGATGGTAGGTAGTCTGGCTAAACACTCAACCCTACTGCTCACTCTGTCTTACTGAGGCAATTTTACTACACTGGAATTTTCAGTCTCTCGAATGATTCAGAATGCAGCCAAAGCCACATTTCTAGGTACCTACCCCCTGGGCAGAGGGACGGATATTTCATAATACCTGCAGATGCTAAGTAACAAAGTCCAGGTGTGACCCAGGACAATCTCTGGCCCCTTCAATATCCTAGGTCATTCATCCGGTATGGGTGTTCAGGTGGCAGCTGGGGAAGACTACATCGAACACACGTTTTGTACTTTGCAATGTTCTATGATACCGATTTCTCAATTTGCTTTTCAGATAAATCTCATGAACCTTATTTTTCTTTACGATTTTTACAACTGAAGAAACTGAGGCTAAGTGAGTTCAAGTATCCTATCCTCAGGCAGTAGCAGAGCCAGGGTTACAAGCAGACCAGGGTTACTATTCTTTAGTATAGACTATGAAGAACTGGGTTGAAATTCCAGATTGCTCATGTACTAAGTTGGTTACCTGTGTCTCTGAGAAAGTTATTTAAACTCTGAGTCTCAGTTTCCTAACCTGTCACAATAGTGCACTGAGAGATAACATATAAACCCCTAATTCCATGCCTGACATATTATAAGTCTACCATAATCATTACCCTCTCCCCTCCACCTCCAACTCCCTGTATTAGTTTTCTATTGGTTTCATAACAAATTATCATAATCTTAGTGGCTTAAAACAATACTTTTATACTAACTTATAGTTCTGTAGCTCAGAAGTTCAATTTGGATCTCAGTGGTCTAAAATGATACTGGCAAGGCTACATTCCTTTCTGGAGCCTCTGGAATCTGTTTCCTTGCTTTTTCATCTTAAAGGCCACCCACATTCCATGGCTTGCCGCCTCAATCTTCAAAGCCAGCAACGTAGCTTATTTCTGACCCTGTTTCCTCAGTCACACCTCTTTCTCTTCTGTCTCCCTCTTCCTCTGTTAAGGACTCGTGTAATTAGATCTTCCTGCATAATCCAGCATAATCTCCCTATTTTAAAGTCAGTTTTTTAGCAACACTAATTCTACCTGTAACTTTTATGCCCCTTTATCACATAACCTGACACAGTCAAAGGTCCTGGGGATTAGCATGTGGACACTGTTGGGGAGCCAGTATTCTGCTCACCACACTCCCCCTTTCCCTCAGCTGCTTCTTCCACTAAAGACTAAGGCCTAAGGGAAAACACACTAGTTTGGATTAATTCTTGCCATTTGCCTAAAACTTGGTAAATATATAGGAAGAAAGATTGTATGTTACATTATAATGAAGATTATTGGATAAAGAAAAGGAAAGTGCTAGAGCTCCTATGGAAAGTTAATTTAAGGGAGAAACAACTGTTAAGGACTGAATTGTGCCCCCACCCCCTTCAATTCATATGTTATAGCCCTAATCCTAATATGGCTATATTTGGAGATAGGATCTTTGGGGAGGTAAATGGGGTAAGTAGGCTACTGGTATCTTTGTAGGAAGAGGAAGAGACACCAGAGATCTTTCTCCTTCCAGGAACACAGAGAGAAGAGGCCATGTGAGGACACAGTAAGAAGGTAACTGTCTACATCCCAGGATGAGATGTCTTACCAGAAACCAATCTTGATGACATCTTGATCTTGGACTTGGACTTCTGGCCTTTGGAACTGTGAGAAAATAAACTCCTTGTCTGAGACAACTGGTCTGTGGTATTTGGCTATGGTAGCCTTAGCAGACTAATATAGGGAAGTGTTTGAAAGAAAAATTAGTATTTGCTAAGCAATTTAAATAAAGGGTCATGCAGGCAGACAGAATTCTACATCTGGCTAAATAAAAGTATAACCTCAGAAAGATGAATTTCCAAAGTACTTTACACAGTCCCGGAAGATTTGCTTATATTATCCCCATGAAATACTAAAAAACATGCTTCATGCCTCAGTTACACCTGTCATTGGTTAAGTGGAAGAAGAAAAGAGTTTGATGATGACTGTCTAGATCTGGGTGTTTTATTCATTTCACTGGGCTTTGCCATTCTGAATAACCTCAGCCAGCTGGCTGGCCTTGCCTTTAGATGACAGTTGCTCACACAGCGCTTCATATCGCTACATCCCTTCCTAGATATTTATAGAAAATCCAGAGCAAGCTGTCTCAGGCTCCTGAGCAATGCAACCTCTCTGCTCCTCACAGGGCTTCTGACTAACTGGAAAGAGGCATAAGTGTAGGTTTTGGCTGCTGGTTCTATTTGCAGCTGTGCAAATGTTGTCATTTAAAACTTCTTCATTGGCAAATAGCAATAGTATAAAACAAGGAAGGGAGGGGGAATGAACATATTAATCATTCATCATGTGCCAGGTATTTTGCCAGGGTTTTACACTCCTTATTTAATTTTCAAAATAATTCTGAGAGATACAAGTCACTATCCTCGCTTTTGGATGAGAAAGGGAAATACAGACAACTGAAATACTATCAATTAAACCAAGGTCACACTAAAAAGTGGTGGTGCAAATATTCGAATCCAGGTCTGTCTGACACTAAAGCCCATATAGATTTTTTTCTCATCAATTGCTTCTCCAAATTGGCAATGATAGTATTTGTTCATTTGATAAATATTTATTCCCTACACATATCAGGCATTGTACTAGTAACTGAATATTCTAACTCAGTTATCACATAGATGGTTATATCCAAACTAGTAATTTCAATACTTTACAATTTATTCAGAGTTAAGACATGTTGAGGAATAAAGTATTTAAAAGCTCTATATTTCCTCTTTTAAGTTCTTTTTTGGTTTCTTCATTATAATCTTGTTAAGAATGAAATGCTCAGGATTTTCAAACCTGCAAAAGATAGTGAGGTGCCTACAGACATTCTCCTTATCTGGTTGGGAGCATAGAAATTGCCCTGACACCTCATCAAATAAGCCTTAGACCTTAGTAGTCTGTCAGTGGGTATTTCTTAACTCCTTAAAAATCAAAGCAGCTGAATGAGGTCTTCAGTAGGAGAGCTCCTGACATTGTCCACTAAAGTGGAGTTAAAATAATCCTTCATGGATTTAGGAAAAGTAAAAAATAGTAGCTTTTCATTTCCTCTCCAGAAACTGTACCTCCTCTCCAATCTCCCCCTATCCCCCAATCTCTTAATTTCTAATTATATTAGAATTACCTAAGATAGGCTCTACTTGCAAAATAAAGTTAGGGAGTAAGAAAACATAACCTCCAATTGTTCTATTTTGTGTTTTCTATTTTTTATTTATTTTTTAAATGAGAAAACAGTAACTTAACCCTTTAATTAGCATACTAGTCTGACAAGGACAATTTTATTCACATACAGGTTATGATCCACATTCTTTCCTACCTGAGGACAACTTAATGGGATGTCCTACCCCAAGTTCAGACAATCATTGAAGAGTCATTAGTGAACTCTTTGACTGGAAAGAAATGTGAAAAACTATGCCTACTATGCCTCTGGGGTCATAAAAGCAAAGCTCTTATATACTGAATATTTGGAGGTGAGGGGTTGTCATTGTTTATTTTGTGATTCTAGCCTACTATTTGCATTATTACTGTTCACCCTGGCAGAGTTCCTGTGTTAGCACTATGCTCTAGAAGACCAAAGACTGCAAAGATGTGGCATGTGTCCTACATTTCTAGTCCCTTCTCGCTCCCCCTGCACCCACAACAGACATCTCTAATCAATCAAGGCACACATCGATGAGGTTGAATAAGGCCTTGGAATTCTTAACAAAACTACACTTGAGGCAGTGAGTTGAAATCTATTTGCCTTTTCTGCTCTGGACAGAAACTTTGTTTCATTCGGAAATCACAGACTCCCCACATTCCACTGATATGCATCTGTAACGTTTTAAGTATAATCCGTCCCATGAAATGGAATACAGGTTTCACAGCATGAAGAACAATATCTTAGATTTTAGAATCAGATATAAAGGCATATCAACAACAACAACAAAGAATGGAGAATTATAAGCCAAGTTTAAGAAACTTTTAAAAACAAATGATATTACCTATTTGAAAAGTCACCAAAGTATAATTGAATGTTTGAGGCAAGTATCTGACACTGAGAGTTTTATACTGTTTATATAGTTTACACACATTATATATGAAGCAGCACTGTGGTAGGCAGCCTCTAAGGCAGTTCCCAGTGATCCTCACCTTCTGGCATTCACGCCCTTGTATAGTTGCCATCTACAGTGTACCAGGGTTGGTCAGCATGACCCATAGCATATGGCAGAAGGGATGGTATGTCACTCATTCCTGAAATTGGTTATTAAAAATACTGCAGCTTTTATCTTGACTTTTCTCTCATACTTTTTCTCTTGTCCCTTGCTTTGGGGGAAGACAGCTGTAATGTTGTGGGCAGGCCTACTGCCCTACAGAGAAAGGTCCATACCGTGGTGAGGAAATAAAGCCTCCTGCCAACAGCCACATGCGTGAGCGTGGAACAAATATGCCAATCCCACTAAGCCACTCTTCAGTTCCCAGCTCTGGCTAACAGCATGACTGTGACTTTATGAGAAACCCAGAGAGAGAACCAGAATGATCTAGCAAAATTACACGTGGATTCTCAACCCTCTGAAATGGAATGAGAAAATAAATACTTATTGTTTTAAGTTGTAAAACTTTGGGGAAATTTATTATGCAGCAATAGAAAATTAATACAATTATGATCACTGATCATAATAAATCTGAATCTTCAATAAAAAATAAAATAAAAAATAAAAAAGCAATGTGGCAGCTATGCCCAATCTGCAATATTTAAATTCACTTTACTATCAAACATAACTCACGTAATGATTCTGTCAAGTTATATAACATACAAGTAAAGTACATGAACTTTTAGAATGGAATCATACTGAAGACTACTTTCAAAGGGAAGATGAGAAGTTGGGGAGAAAAATGGTCAAGTTAATCAGATAATTTCATTATAGCACCATCAAGATAATGACATTTTGTCATTAAGTTTAATAATGCTGCAACTTCCTTTTTAAGGAGAAAATAAAAAAGTTTTCCCTTGAATGCATATATATATATATAATTAGAGAGAGAGACAACACACATACACACACACACACACATGCACACATATATCAAATGAGCAAACCCTGCCTATATGCATGTATTGGTATATACACATAGAGACATACATTTTCTTAGTTTTATGAAACACTCTAGCAATGCCAACATTTTGAATAAATTTGTTTATAACAGGAAAAATACCTTCTTCTCCTGCATCAGAACTTAAATACATAATTACAAGTTATTAATAGCTGTGCAATGGACATGTGGATGGATAGGAATACTCAATGAGGACTATTTTCAACTGAGCATTCTTAGGACAGCACTGACAGTTATTTCTTTGCCTGAGGCTTGGCTTCCATCAGATGTAACAATTCAATTTCTGGGAAGACAGTGACAGATGTCAATCTGAAGGAAAAGATTATATGCATACAGACCATCATCTCCTCTGGTGTTCCAGAAGGGTGATTTCAATCATTGCTCTTTTTAAGTAAAGGTGAGAGAGGCAATGACCTGAGTTCATTACTTGATATTTCTAGCCTCCAAAGTATATTTACCCGTTAAAAGAACCACCCTACCTCAAAAACTAACACAGGCTATTCAGGCTCAAGTTTTGATTGGAGTAGTGGAAGGATAAAGATTAGAAAACAGAACAAAAAGCTAAAAAACAAAAACGAAGTTCCAAGAAAGACATATAGTGGATGTTTGCTTATCTGGCAACATCACCTATCTGAATGCAGCTAAGAGTCATGAAATAACCCCATCAAAATGTTTGAGTGAGGGGAGGGAGTGAAGAGGGCTTACCTTTGCTGAAAGTGTCTTTTTTTGGGTCAGGTACTATGTTCTTTTGATACATAAGCGCATTCATTCTAGACATGACCCCTATGAAGCACTAATATTTTTCCCATTCTATAAATGTGGAAATTAAAGCTCAGAGAGGTTAAGTACATGTGTCCAGGGTTCTATGGATATGTGTCCAGCTAGTCTATGAAGACATCAGCATTTGAACCAGCATTTGAGTTTCTCCAACTCCAAGGCCCATGTTCTTCATTCCCCTACACCAGGAGCCTCTAACCCCTAGGACATGGACCGGTATTGGTCTGTGGCACGTTAGGTACCTAGCCACATAGCAGGAGGTAAGCAGCAGGTGAGCGAGTGAAGCCTCATCGGTATTTACAGCCATTATCATCACTACCTCAGCTCCACCTCAGATCATCAGGCATTAGATTCTCATAGGAGCACCAGTCCCTGGAACTAAAAAGGCTGGGGACCGCTGCCCCTTATCACATGGCCTTTCTGATATCAAATCCACCCGTACCAGAACTCATGTACCTGAATCACATACAAACCCATGTACAACACACTCAAGAGCTATTTATAAGCAATTAAAATAAGTCTGATTTTCTGGTGATCTGTCCTCTTCCTAGGGAAGAGGGTGAAGTGTGTAGAGGATAAACAAGAACAATAGGGATGTGGGATGGACAGGCACATTGAGAGCAGAGAGGTGACAGCTATGTCTGTATTCTAGCTTACACAGCTTAATATCCCTCTGCAGAACTCACTGTATTATGTATAAGAATGGTGTTTGCAATCATTTGTTTTTGTCCAATGGCCTTGGTGTAAGAAGGCAGGGAACTATGTAACACTTATTAATAGGACTTTTATCAAGAACAATTAGGCCAAAATAAGCACTGGTGCTTGAATAGGGTTAACTTCTAGCAAAAACAACAACAACAACAAAAAAACAACTCATGGTAAGCACCCTATTCCTTCATAAGGATGGGTAAAGGAAGCATTTATCTTTACTAGTTGACTTTTTCTAATATACAGGAGATAACGACTTATTAGAACTGTTTCTATTTTGCTATTTTAAAATGGAAAAAGTATAGAGCTCTACCTAAATTAAGATCTGTTTAAAATATTTTTTGTCACATGTAAATATATTATATTAAAATAAGGAGGTGAAGGTGGTTCAGTGTACGTGTGTGTGTGTGTGTGTATGTTGGGGGTCACTTTGGAGCCAGACAACCCTGGGTCTGTGTCTTGACTCTGGAATTTTACTAGTGTGTGGCCTCTTTTCCACATAGTTTTCCAACTGTAATAGTGAGACAATGATACCCACCACTGTCCTTTGGGAAACAAATCTATCTTATTATGTCTTTTCTGCTTTCGTTATGAGTCAAGATTAAGGTCAAAGAAAGGAATTGATGGGCTTCTAAAAACACACCCTAAGGAATATATTTTCTACAACTAGAGTGGTCTCTTTCTATTCTGTACACAGGGACTACCAGTTAGATCTCAAGGCAGTCAAAGAACTTATTTAGTCATTGTCTTCTTTCCTCTCCTTGGATGCTATTCTCCTTTATAGTAGGAGCCCAGCCCAAGACTGTTCCTTTTCTGTGGTAGTCAGTGATTGTGCCTTTAGTATCCTTTTCTCAGATAATGTTAGTCAGGCTCTGACATTCACCTTTGGGTTGACATATAGTAACAGATAGCTAAGGGTAAGCTTAGGTCAAGGAGTTCTCCACAGGGTCCAGACTCATTTACTGACATTTTACAAAGGCTTTGGATTCAGAACCCCAGTTAGTAATAAATGCTAGTTTGCCTCTCTTTTATAGGGCATTTATTTTGGACACCTTCTGGGAGATAAACACAGCTGAGGGCAGGAAGCAGCTCACCACCACCATAATACCATCCTAACAAGAGCTGAGTGATGCCCACTTTCCACATTGTTAAGAGGCTTTAATGATACAACACATAGAAAAATATGCCTAACATATGCTTGGCCATTCAACACCAGCTAGTGCTCAATACATGTTTCCCTGCCCCAATATCTTTTTCCATATTCATTACAAAGTTAATGTGAGAAAGAAACCCAATGCAAATTTGAATGTGCTTTTTCTTCTTCTTTTTTTTTTTTTTTTTTTTTTTTTTTTTTTTGCCATCCCTACAGCACAGTGATTCAATCTTTTGGGAACTAAACAGTTAACACAGCATATAGAGTGCAGCTTCCCTTCCGGAAGAATTATAATTCAAGAAGTGAACAGTCCGGTACTAAACCGTCCAGTAATCTATGCATGGAATTCCTGGGCCCTTTGCTCTGAAAGTCCTGATCTCATTCACATGTTATAAACTACACCTTTGCTTTACTAGTTACTTTTTTGCTGGAGACCACAAGAAAAAAGAACACATCATGACAATACTTTGATAGTTTATTACTAGTTTTTCCTTAAATCTTTTCAAATATGAAGCTTCTAGATTCTTAATGTTTTTAATGGTAGCATAATTTTTCATGCTTTTTTCACCATAACAGTTGCTCCATATTGTAAATTTATGAGTATTTATTGGGCATCTACTGTGCTCAAAAAATAAATCAGAGGAATGAATGTGAACATTGTAAAGCATTAAAAATGTTGATTGTTATTAGTATTAAGAAGTTTTAAGTGCCTTTTTTTTATTAGGTTTTAATGAAAAATCCACTTAAAACTAATAAAAGTATTTCATAGATCTTAATACTTTTAGTCAGAAGTGAATACAGGCAGTCAATATTTAAGTTCAAATAATGGTCCTGTTCTAATTTTTTGATGTTTCCCTTGAAATTATTCCAGATATTCCTCCCCCCAAATGATATCTGATATTAGCATTTAAATCACATGAAATGAAAATGGTGAGGCTTCATTTCTTGTTTCTAATTTTTGTAACCTCCAAAAGGGTTTCTTGGTTTTGCTGATTATTCTGCAACTTCCAGGTTCTCTCCAGATGTGAAAAAATTGCTTACTTAGTTGAGATGCTTGTACTTACTTGATGAAGTACTTGATTCCATCTGCTGTGTAAGCTTCCTCCCACCCGTAAGGTAGATCTAGAATGAAAGAAAACCAAAAATACATTTAATAAGATGATAAAGATTACTTTATTTCTGGACACAAACTTTCCACATCTTTACAATTATTTGAGTACATTTCTTGTACAAAAATAATTTTCTAGAAAAGAGGAATTAAAACAATTCAGATGCACTCTCTTCCTCAGCATCTTTAAAACACAACAAATAAGTTCTGAACAGTTAACGATCTGCTTTAGTTGCAGTAAATGGATTATGACTCGGCATTTACATGTGATGAGCATTTTTGTCAGCAGGATTCAAGCAAAAATTTTTGGTGCAGGGGATAGTTTTTGCCTGGAGGCAAAGGATGGATGGACAAGATGGCCTCTGCTTGTCTATTCTGGCTCAGTTTCTTTAATTGGCTGCCTTTACATTCTTTCACTCAGCTCCATAGGGAATGTGCATGAGTGCCAGATCAGCATGGGTTTGAAAGTAGCTTTTGGACAATGCAAAATTCTTAATGAAGTTCAAAAGTTTAGCAAAGTAATTTACAATAGACGGTGGTATTATATTTTGTCAATTAAGAATTCTGTGCACTAAACATAAATGGACAAACAATTTTCTCAACATAGCTTCCATTTCTGTAATGGGACTGAAAATAGCTATAAGAAAATACAGATTGAAGTAATCAAGCAATTATTTGGCCATATTTCTGCAAATGTCCTCAACACACCAAGAAAACAGCCTTGTATTGAGGCAGCCACATTCTCTTATATTCCAATTAGAATGCCTTAGAACTCATGGTTTCTATCCCTCCTCTCCATCCCTGAGTACTACTAATAATTTTAACTGACCTTTGGGATCAGTCCTTTGATAATGGCTTATCATGGTTCCTTTGATGGGTACAAGATAGATAAAAACACTACAGGACAGGATCCATGACTTAGGTAGCCTATTTCTTTAGAAAGCTACTGAGCTATAACAACAAACCACTGACTTCCATATACCCAAGTGCCAGCAAGAGACAGGGCAAGAAAGAATTCAGAGACAATAACTATTTATATGAAATAAAACCTTACTCTATCGCCATTTGCTTTGTAGAGAATATCTTTTGAGAAGAGCTCTAAGGATGTTGTTTTTATAATTAAGGAAAACAAAATAAGATTTATTTTATATTTATCTCCAATCTTTTAACAGAAGTTTATACAATAAGACTCTGGTCAAAAATTCGTAACTATTACCTACGTAGATTAAAACAGGCCACCTAGGAGTTCCTTTTCTCTCTTAATGAATAAATAAATGTCCCTGTTTTAAATAGAATATAAGCACTTCTGAGAATTTAGCATAAGCAACTGACTGGCTTCTTAAAAGCCCTCACAGGACACTATGTACACCATCTCAGGTGCCACTGCCAGTGTGTGCTCAGTCACACAGACCATGATAAACAGCTGCCGCCACACCACTTTAAGCAGATTTATTTCCTTTCTTCAAGTATTCTGAGTCTTTGTTATAGATCACTTCATTCCTCACTGACCAGCCCCTCACCTGCAAGGACAAATCTGATGACTGTGCATAAAAACCTTGCTTTCATGACGAAAATGTCCAGAAATATCAGGATTTCTGATCAGTAAGGCAAAGATAGCTCAAAGTTAAGTCAAAAGTCATTCTAATCTGACTAAAGCTTTTGTCTAAATTATTTATTTGTCTGTCCAGCAGATTTATATCTATATTTCCAATTTCTTAAATCATATATTTTAATGAAAAGGAGAAAAAAATGTATACTTTAAATATAGTATCTTTTAATCCACAGGATCATTTAAAAACAGAGACTGACACTGGGATCCCATATCCCTTATGCCGTCAGAAGAGAATTCCTGCCTTGATCCCTTTCTTACAATTATTAAACAAGGACTATAACTTTACAACAGATTTATTAAAGGTACCAACTCATAGCCATTTAAGTCAAATGGTTCTTCGATGACTGTAGCTATTAAGATATTCCTGTGCATTAAATAATATGTATAGCTTATTTTAGGATAAATTCTCTGTTCTGAAAAAATTAGCATTTCTTTTTAGAAGACTGAATGGTTTCTTCTTTTTTCATATAGTGAATATAATCTATAAAAAATAGACTTGGAGACTAAATTGATAGTAACTATCAGTAATAGTTCAGTAATAGAAAACATAATCAATGGCCTATTATAAACTGAAAAACACAATATATTGATATACCAAATAGCCTACTTCATATAAAAAGAGAACTTTGATTTCCACAAGCTTATATAATTATGATGGACCCAGTTTTCTATTACTAAAGTTTTTCTTTTCTTCACAATAAGTAATTTGAACATAATTATAATAACATATTATCTAAATACTCTTCAATAATCATTATTGTTCCCAGGCATTAAAATTTTTCTATATTCCCCATATCTTTATAGTTACAAATACGTAATGCTTCTATTTTTCTTTTCTTTTCATATCTGTTTTACAATTGTTATGACAACTCTAATCACTTGAAATTGTTTCTGATTGGAAGTGTTTGTCTATGCACTCTCACATAACATTCTTTCCATCAGAGATCATATGTTTCTAATCAACCACTTCATGGTGATGATTCCCAAATCTTCCTGAGTATCTTGCCAAATAAGAATATCATACATATTCAACTTTGAATACTGGCTGTCACCTAAAACTCACATTTCTCAAACAAACATCACATTTCCATACAAAATAGTTTTCTTCCAGTTTCCCAATCTACTTATGTTCAAGATTCTCTTTGTTATATTTGGCCTATTCATTAAATATTTATTGACCATTTATTGTGTGCTCAGCATTTTACTTAGTGCTCAATATACAATGATGAACAAATAAACATGAATCTTGATCTTATGTAGCTTTAAAAAATAATCTTAAATAAATACATTAAAAATAAAAATAAGTATGATGAAGGAAAAGTATGGAATACTATGAAAGACTAACTCATAAAAAACAAAAGCTAAAGTCCCTAATACATAAAGAACTCCTACAATCAGTAAGAAAAAAGTCAATAACAAATAGAAGTCTTTGGAACTCATGGAACATTCAGAATACAAGACACAAATGCACTTAAAACATATGAAATATGCTTAACTTCACTCTTAATAAAAGAAATACCAATTAAATTATTATGATATTTCATGTTCATGCTAGAAAAAATGAAAAAGTAGTTTAATAGGACACGGTATTGAGGATGTGAGGAGGCATTCTCATACTGATGGAAGAATAAATTGATAATATACTTATGGGTTGACCTATCTTAAATCTTAAATGCTAATGATAACCATTGACATTTATAGAGTGGTTATATGCTAGACACCATTCTAAGCTCTGTATGTGTACCAACTCACTAAGCCTCACAATCCTGAGTGGTACTGTTATCATGCCTATTAACAAATGAGGGAAAGGTCAAATCACTTGCCCAAGGTTATACAGCTGGCAGGTGATACAACCCAGACTCTTAAGCACAAGACTGATTTGTCTTCATATATCATTTAATCCAGAAATTCTTTTAGCAATTTATACTATAGATATGCTTTATATGTAAGATTATTAGTTATAAAAACAAAAGGCCAGAAATAATCTAAATAACCACTAAAGGGGGTTGATTAAATTAAAACAATATATCTGGATAATGGGCTATTGCCCAGCTATTGAAAAGAATGGAGAAGTAATCTATGCAACAGTTTGGATGGGAGGGGAGGTGTGGTATCGAGGCAGGCTCTCTGGAGGAGCTGGAATTATGCAGGTACAAACAAGGGGAAGAACACCGTAGGTTGAGTGAACAGTGTGTGTGCAAAGGTTCTGGGATAGAGAAGAGCTTGGCACAATTGAGGACTTGAGAGAACACAGTGAGGGAGAGAGGAGGAGAGTGATATAAGATTTGGCTAGAGAGACAGCAAATATGACTATGCAGGGTTTTGCAGGCCGTGTTAAAATTGTTTGAAAGTTTCTTAAAAAGGAAGCAGGAGATCTGCTCTTCTTTAAGATGATGAAAACTGCAAGAGAATGTTGCCTTCACCATATGTGGGGAAAAGCTGCACAGCTTTTTAAAAAATAAATTCTTTGGAGTTCCTCAGGGACTGAATTCCTCACCTGAGCTGACTATCAGGTGAACTGAATTCCAAAGGATGATGAGCCCCTCTGAGGAAAGATGGGGCATACAAACTCTTTCTCTTTTGGTAGAGCAAAGGAAGAAGAGGTGTTGCCATATAGGTGGGTAAGAGGAAAACACTTAATAAATAAACTAATTTTTAAAGCTGGATTATGGGGTAACATGATATAGCTCAGTATCCCTGGGAGCCCTTGGCACAAGGAGAGCTTGCTTTCCCTAAGTAGCTCTTTGTTCACGAGAAAGATTGGGTGTGGGTAGGAGACCTGAGAGAGCCCCATGGGTGGTGCAGGCTCATGTGGGATCTGCAAAAATTCGAGGGTGGAGCAGCCATACCATCCATGCTCTGGGCCCTGCACAAGTACAAGGTGGTGATCAACTGCTACAGGGAGACAGGCATAAAACCTGCAGATGCCCTGTGTTCTCCTCTGATATAAAGTAATAGCTGGCTGCTGTTGTGGGAGAAACAAGAGATTCCACACCCTGGACAGGGCTCTGAGTGACATGAGGCAAAAATCATCTGTTCCTGGGGGAGGTGCAACAAATCATTACATTCCTAATCCCTGCCATGACTCCAGCAAAATCTTCTTTGTCTTGGGATGCGAGGGTTGGCAAGAAAACCTAATGTATTCACCATGCACTAATTCACTGAAGAGATGAGGGCAGGATACCTTTCAAATCCAGAATCCTGCACTGATACAAAGCGAACTTTGACTAACCACTTGAGCACTGAGTAGGAGACAGTGTTGTATGTCACTGAGAAAGAATAGGAAGGCTGAGAAAGTTCCACCATGGAGACTCAGGTACACAGGACCTATCTAAACCAGAGACCACAGTAGGAAAACCAAGAGTCTTTCCACCACCTTTCACCCTCCACATCCACCACTAACCTTGCACTGCATAAAAGCAATTGACATCTACTTCTAGAGGAGGGCAAGAGAGCAGACATTAAACATACACTGTGTAGTAGGAGCGTAGTGCTTTCTGCCAGCTAAGGATGGAGCTGCAACACTGAGAAAAACCCTCTAGCACTAGAGATCTCATATAGGCACAAGAATTGTTGCAAACACTGGATGTATGTGAAGTCTGTGGTGAACTCTAGAAACGAAACACACAGTCAGCTCGCCTACAAATGAGACTGAATAATCCCCACACACTAAAGGCTTGACAGAGAAGAGATAGACACATTTCTGGGTTTAAATAATATTTGTCTCAGTCTCTAGAGTTGGGTACCTTCATTGTCTGATGTTTAATCAAAATTATGATAGAGAGAGAAACTAAGAGAAAAAAATCCATTACCAAAAGATAAAGCCACCAACAGAACCAGATCCAGAGATAGATAAAATATTAAACTTTAAAATAATTCAAATTATACATAAATATCTAGTGGAATCTAGTGATTATGGTTGTATACCTGTAGCAATGATCATTACTTGTGTATACTATGTCGAAGGTGGGTGATGGAGCTTGTTGTTGTTTGAAGTTTTGTTAAATGCTGTGATAGAAGGAAAAAAGGTGAAGTGAATTGAGGGAATGTGTATGAGAGACTGGGATAATGGATCCTAGACTTCAAGGTGAATGAGAAGACAAGTAAAAATAACAGTGGAAGACAACAAGAGGAGATCTTATTCACCTGTAATGAGCTTGAAAAATGGGAGATTTAGGAGTCTGAACCACTTTCTGTTGACGCCAAGGTTTGCAGTAGAAATGGCAAAGTGGAAATAAATCATTGGACAAAAAGAATTGAAAAGTAAAGGTTCACATGAATGAAGGCAGATGTTGGGTTGGGGAGAAATGTGGAGAATGAAAATTCTAAGAATAAAATAGAAAAAGACAACATCATCACAGACAGAGCTCTAACAGAGCCAAATTAATTTGAAAAAACACTTGCTAGTGTAATTGTTATAAAAATTCAAATACATTTAGCTTTTAGCATCTGATATCTTGAGTGAAAGAAAAAGAGGAGAAGAGGAGGAGTGGGGGAGGGAACGAGAGAGAAGACAAAGAAAAAAAGAATCATCTAACTCAATAAGGCTTCACTAAAGAATATAAAATTCATCATATTGTGGAATTTTCACTTGATTTGAAGTCAGAAAATCTGAATCTATATGTAATGTTCCTCAATTACAAGTTGAATAACCATGGGAAAGTAATAATCTTGTGGAATCTCTATATAGCAGTAATGATAGCAGTCATCTTGCCTAACTTATAGAGTTATCATGAGACTCTTATTAGATGATATATTACTATTCAATGAAATCCAAAAGGAAATCATTATTATTCATAATCATTAAAAGAACAGTTCCTTCTTCATCACTTATGGTTCTAGAGATATACTTTGGATGCTTAATGTAGGAAAAGTATTTAAATTATCTACAGGGGAAATCTTTATTAGCGTGTAGCTATATTTTTTACAATCCTCTCCTCCATACAGGAAATTAGTTTCTATTTCACTCATAATAACATTCAGCAAAAGAAGCTAATGGGACTCGCTGACCCTCACTGAGCAGTTATGATGGTAAATGTTTACCAATAGCTCTTGAGAGAGGGAGACCTAATTTGTAGCATTTGCTGATCTCCATGGTGTAAATACTCCTACCATGACTGACCGCTGCCTACTAATATAATGTCACAGTACAGAGTTGGGAAGAAATGTGCAGTAGTATACCATGATATAGTAATCTCAGATATAACGGACATAAATAACCTCAAGAACAAAGATAATAGTAAAATGTAGTGAAATAAATAGTAAGTGGTGACTTTTGACTATTACTTTTTCTTTTAATATAATTTAATTTTTAGTTTAAACCTTTCAATTTTTAATGATTGTTTGAAAATCAGCTCACAAACTCCTTGCAAGCCAGTAGTAGCCAGTTCCAACATAACCACTGTTGAAGCCACCTTTTAGCTTCTTGGTCCTAATAAACAGAACGGTCCAAAAATCAAAAGAAAAAACATTATTTTGTCCTATGAGTGGTTAAATGAAACAGTTATCAGCCTTTAATGATGTGGAGAATCACTGCCCAAACTGTAAACTATTCATCAAATCTTTACATAAAGTTTTCTATGTGCCTGACATTCTTCTAGGTATTTTATAAATATTAACTCACTGTATCTTCATAACGGCTATTTGCAATAGGTGCTATTAACCTCATTTTACAGAGAGGAAACTGAGGAATAAAAAGGTTTAAGTAACTTGCACTTTGTCACACTGCTAATAAATGGTGTAGTGTAATTTGAACACAAGCAGTCTGGTGCTACATCCTACGCTTTCAGCCATTATGTTGCTTCCATTTCCTTAACTCCTGCTTGCATTGCCAACAATCATTATTTTAAAATAGTCATGTAATACTTTTGCCTAACTTTCTGAAGAACAAAAAAAAAAAAAAAGAAAGAAAAGAAAAAAGAAAAACTCCCAACACCTCAATTTCTGCATTACCCAGAGAAATGCTCTTTTGAAAAGAACTAATTTTTAGGCTTGAACACAAAGCAGTCTATTTTAGAGACATTTTATGTTAGATTTATGATTGTACAAGTTAATTTGTAGGTCTGAATTACCATGCCAATTTAAAAAGTACTAGCTAATTTTCCTATGAAAAAGAATCTATTATAACTGAGAGATGGTTGTAACCTATAAATAACCAAATAATGCAGTATTTTAAATATAAAAATAATTTCTAAGAAAGTAATTTTTAAATGATGTAGATTTCATGAATTGTGTTTTAAATGTGCATTAAATTAGACTTGCATAAATGCTGTATTAACAGACATATTTTTAGACCTATAGCTTGATGTTTTACCACATGGCTACTTAATATCATTTGAATGAGCAAAAAAAAAAAAAAGCAAATGAAATAGATAATGTAGGAAGATTTTATGTTTTTATATTTTCTCTCAAATTCAGAAGTTAAAATGTTGACATAATTAGATGTTATTTCTAGCTAGAAGTCACTCAATGAGCTAGCAAAAAGCTGTAATATATTAAAGGAGAACAACATGGTAAAAATATTCCTATAGGTTATATGGTGATTCATGGCCTTTATCTTGTTGTCATTATTTTCTATAGTTCTCTTCTCAACAGATGCAAAACAGTATCTTTACAGGTGAAATTATTTTAAACCCAGTTAAAATTACGGGGTCACGTCCTTGAACTATGATATCCAGACGTTCAAGAAGCTAGCTTAAACGTTCTTTCTTATGTACTGCTTACTCTCATCTCATGACCCAGACTGAAGATGAGAATGTAGGATTTCATTAGCAGTTGTCTCTGGGAAGTTATATGACACTGGGGGAATGATCTGGTTTAGATCTGTTTTGCTTAAAATCAATAACATACAATGGATTTCATTCTGTGCATTAATATCACTCAGCATAAAACTGCTGAAAGCTTCTCACTAGAGTGTGAGATCTCTCTCTCTGCATAATCAGTCTAGAGATGATTTTGTATGTGCGTGTGTTTCCTAATGCCTTTTAGTGTACAAAAATAAACAGGACTTCTTTAATTCACTGCTATTATTATAATTACAAGGATAATAAGGAGTCAGCAGTTGCTGAACATGAATTAAAGGACCTATTAGAAGGGCGAAAATGAACTGCACCTTCTCTTTTCTACTCTGCTCAGAAGAACTGATTTAGTGATGGTACAGTTGCTGTCAGGCAAGCTTGATTTCCACTGCTTAGAATAGCAGCAATGTGTTGGGCAGTCCAAAATGAATACTACTATTTGCTTGTAACTAACGGGTTTCCTAAAAGTAATAGGTAGTCAGACTTGATCTAAGAAATAGGAGTGGCAACTTGTTAACCAGGTCAAAATGCTAGATTCAAACTAACAAAGAAATTAGTACATCTCTTAAGGTTATTTCATGAATATTTCTATGGAATATCATTAGCTTTTTCAACCTTCCAATCTGATTTCTCTGTCTTTGATTTCTAGACTGAGATTTAAAGAGCTTATGTGATTAGATCAGGCCCATCAGGATAATCTCCCTGTCTTAATATCAATTAATTATATATGAAAAATCTCTTCATAGCAGCACCTAGATTATTATTTGGTTGTTTAACTGGTATAAGGTGAGTGTGTACCAGGGGTCAGAAATTTGGGGGCTACCTTAGATTTCTGCCTACAACACTGCTCATATTTATTTATTTAATATAATGTCTAAATTAGAGGTGGGGCAATTTTTTTTTTTTTTTTTTTTTGCCCCTTGGAAGGGAAATGTCACTGACTAAAATATATCAAGGGCCATATACAAATAAAAAGAACTTCATAACTAATTTCAGTTTTTAAAAAAGAATTGTATAAAATATTGAAGTAATCAACAATTTAAATTAGTCAGAGAATTATAAACTGCCCCCCACCAATAAATCCAGAAAACTAAAAAACAGTTTTATGTTTCATTCTGTAGTCAGAGAGAGAATGTAATAAAAAGGAGAAAGGGGAAGAAAAAAAGAATGAAGCAAGCAAGGGACTGAGAGGCCAGATAGTAGGAAAACATGAAAAAGAGATTAAAAAATACTTACTGCTCTTAACTAAAATGGCTTTGAAATCTTTTGGCTATGTGTATAAATACAGAGCATATTTCTTTAAAAGGGGGAGAGAGAGAATATGTAAAAGGGGTTATGGCAGGTTAAGTTTGAGCACAGTAAAGGTGGGCAGGTAAAGAGGCCTTGGAGATGGTGGACTCAAATCTTCAGATCCCATCTCTCAATCTGATTTGGAATCTCAGCCAATCTATTCGAGACAGCTGGTCAAAATCTTCCTCATACGTGTCCAGCTCACCTCCTGGACATTACTGGAAACGTCTCTGGCTCCTGGCCTCCAGAGACCCTGGATTTATCAGGAACTTCATTCAACACTTTTTCTACTCACATACGTTGAGTGTCCACTATCCTAAGCCTAGTAGAATAGTGACCAGATCCAGAACAGTGCCTCACACTCAAGAAATAGTTGCTGACAGACTGTAGAAATTTGCCTCCCATGAAGGCTGACAGTTTAGTGAATCTTGCACATATCTGAAATTTTACTGTCGTTATAAGGTTTTTGTACTCACCAGGGGAACTTTCTTACAAATATTTGTACAACTGTTATTTGTGGATTTTGACAACACGATAGTTTTGCAACAGACATGCAGCTTTAGAAATGCTGTCACAGACCAGATAAAATTAAATCAAGCTCATTTATGTTTCCCACCCTGAGAACAAATAATGCAATTCTACACATCACTAGGTCTTAATCATGTAGCATTTTGCTGTTAACATTCTTGTCTTTAAATATATATATATATTCATCTGAAAAATTTATTTAGGATCTCATGCTATTTTCAGGTAAAATTTTAAAAAATAAAAACAAAACTTCTTTCAGATATTTGTCTTTAAGAAGATTTGTTTGAATTTTTATTAACTGCATTTTAAACAAAGATTTATTGCGGACAACATGGATGGACCTTGAGATTATCATGCTAAGTGAAATAAGCCAGACAAAAAAAGTTAAAAATTATATATATCACTTACATGTGGGATATAAACCTAAAAGCAACAAATGAACAGGACAAACAAACTCATGGACATGGACTATAGACTAGTGGTTACCAGAAGGTAGTGGGTTGGAGAGGAGGTGGGGAGGTAGTGAGGTAAAGGAAGTCAAATATGTGGTGACAGAAAGAAATCTAACTATGGGAGGTGAACACACAGTGTAAATATATATATGCTTTACTGTTAAAGTGTACAGATGAAACACTGAATTTTGTGAACCGATGTCACAATAACAAATAAATTAATTAATTAAATTAAAAAATAATAAAGTTACAAAAAAAAGATTTAAAGAAAAGAAATAAAAACATCTTAGTAGAGCAGGCAAAATTTTCAAATAACAGCTTTCATCAAATTAGATAAACTCAATATTGGCTACATTAAAGAGTTATAAATGAAAATAAAAGTTATTTGAATTTTGCTTTTTTACCTCTGCAAAGAATATTAGTTTCACAATATAGTTATCAATTAAATTTTTTTTAAAAAATTCCACAGTGTGGCATTCAAGACTCTTTCAAAACATAACCACAGAAAGAAACATACTCAAATGTTCACAGAAGCTTTATTTATAATAGTGATTTATTGCCTAGTCACTGAGCTATTTCCTAGAACGTACTATTGACTTCTTTTCCTCTATGCTTTTTCAGATATTGTTCTTTCTACCTTGAATATTAATCACTATGGAATATATTCACTCAATTAGCACTTTTGAATTAATTTCAATAGTCATACAACAGAGTCCTTTGTCTGGAAAATCTGAATGTTTATGTAGAAACCCTGAATTCTGTTACATTACTCTGAAGATCGTTACATTTTTGTTTCAGCAGGAAATTTACTTGGTTGGACTCAAGCTGTCAGCTCTATCTCTTGGACGGTTATACAAATCTCAGTTCAGTGTTCTTCACTCCAACCTTGGTTGGACTATTGCCATCTTCTCTGTGTTTGTGTGGTTTGGGGTCAGAAACTTGGACCAAGTTTACACACAGAATTTGGGGGACTCTGTATCTGGCTGTCTCTTCTCTGAGCTTCTTCCCACTCACTTAATAGTAGTTCTACAGGTTATCAGAGTTTCACCACCTCATGGGTCCTCCTGGGTCTTGAAGCCGGATGAGGCAAGAGAATTGTCCATGGTGCAAAATTTTGAGGATGCGCTGTCAGATGTATTCACATGAGTTGGCACTCAAGAGTGAGTGGCTCCTTAAGAGTGAGGAACCTAGGGACCTTGCTTGCCTTACCCTACCCCAGCCCTGGGTCTTGCCCACAATATAAAAGTGAAACAAACAAGTGGCTTATAATGTCCAGAATCTGCCTGATTTTATTCATTCTCTGGAGGCTTCAGGTGTTTGTTTTCATATATTGCCCAGAGTTTATAATTGGGTTCTATAGGATGGTTAGTCTGTCAGGAGCTTACTCAGCCATAATGGAAGTGGAACTCTCAGAATCACAGACTTTTTGAGTGGAAAGGAATCTTAGGAATTCTCTATCCAATTGCCTAATATTACAAATGGGAGACTGACACCAAAAAGGTTAAAAAGCTTTGTCACAGAGTCAATTATGGGGAAAGAGAATAATGTAACTTCTAATGTAGTAGTCCTCCACTATGCCACTCTGCAATAATGCTGAAAGAAAAGAACAATTTCTGTGCAGAATGTGAAACATTGTACTCAGACTTCTCTTTCAAATGTAAATAGTGTTTTAACTCTCAATTATTAATTACTGCCTGTTTAATAGTTTGCTATTGTTATGGACTAAATGTTTGTATCCCCACAAAATCCACATGTTGAAGCCCTAACCTCCCAATGTGGCTGTACTTGGAGATGGGAGCATCTAAGAGAGTAATTAAGGTTAACGGAGCTCTGATCTGAAAGGATTACTGGGCTTATAAGAGGAGACACAAGAGAGAACTCCCCACCCTTTTCTTCCTCCCTCCCCATGCCTATACAAAGAAGAAATCATATAAGCACACAGAGAGGGTGGCTGGCTACAAGCCAAGAGGCCTCAGAATAAAATCTGCCTTGCTGGTATTTTAATCTTGGACTTTTCAGCTTCCAGAACTGTGTGAAATAAATTTCTGTTGTGTAAGCTACCAAATCTGTGGCATTTTGTTATGGCAGCCCCAGCTTAACAATACAGCTACAAAAATGGATCCAAATTTTGCACACTGGCAAATCAGGTTATTTGAAAGAAGTACTTCAGCTTGACTATACAAAGGTAAATTCATATTCTTCTTTAGAAAAGCTTGAACTCAGAAAAATAAAATCTACCAATCATTACAATACAAATACATTTGTTTTAAGGGCCAAACCTAGCACTTTGGGTAACTCTGTTGTGGGACTGGAGGGCAAACAGTGTTTCTAAAACAATTCCATCCTATTGCTTTTTCTATCTTATTTTTAAAATAAGCTGCATGGAGTAAAATGTATCTTCATTTTTCAGTATAGTCATACCTGAAAAAAAGTAAACTTAAAATAGCAGAGGCTATTTGATACATGCCTTAAAGAGTCATACATTCTAAAATAGCTTGCAAACAGGCAGCATGTGAAAGTAAGGTCTGAACACATACCCTTATTTCCAGACTTAGCTTCTTGATCTATCTCTTACTGTCCACACTTCTTGACCTCACAACCTGTCCTATCATTTAGACTTCCATCTTCCCCTTACATAAAAACACTTACCTATATATGCAAGTTTACAATCCAGAGATAAACTATGATTGGCTCTTGTTAATATTTATATAAATTCTAATTAAATGGAATTGAAATTAATTATCTTCTATTAATTATACAGGTAGCTGTTTTTATTTCTATATGCTGATTTGGTTTGAGTAATGTAGACAAGCATTCTAAGTTAGGTGCTGATTCTGCCAACTTTCTCCTTAACTTTATACTGTAATATTTATCTTCAGTAAGGCCCCAAAGTGTTTCTTTTCCCCTTCATTTAATTATCTTACATTACTGAACAAAAAGGAAAGCTGCTACATTTGGTGATACTGATAATAGTACTTTGGCAGGAGATTATTCAACTACTATGCTGGAAACTGGAGTCTCCTGGGCAATGAAAGTTTTGGGACTGCAGTTTGAGTAGTTTTCTTTTCAAAATCGTATCTCTGCTTTAATTAATAATAATAAACAAAATGAGGGGTAAGTAACTCTGAAGAATATAAACTCATAAATTTTTTTTAAAGTGGCACAAAAATTAGTAAAATCTCTGAAAGAGATTTTATAATTAAAAAATATCTAGTTTCCTACTTTCAAATACACTTGATTTAAGATAATGGTCTTTAAGAATATATCTTCATGATTTAATACAATACTTGTAACTAAAAACTTTAAGTATTAATAGTTAAATAAGTGCTTTGAAGTGCTTAAAAGTTCCTTCTTTTAAAAGCTTTAAGCATTCCCCTTCCAATTTTAATATTTTAATTTGCTCAGAAAGTCACACATAAACACATATCTATATATGCAATTTTACAATCCAGAAATAATTCTAATTGGCTTTTGTCAATATTTTTATAAATTCAAACTAGATGAAATTAACTACCTTCTATTAATTATACAAGTAGCTGCACACAGTAAAATCTATCTTTGTTTTTCAATATAATCATACCTGAAAATAAGTAAACTTAAAATGTTCCAACTACTCTCAACTTTTTGCTTTTCCCAGTATAGGCCATGCTCCTTCACTTATCTCTGCATTTATGTAGGCTGTTAATTCTCCTTAGACTAATTTTCCTTTCTTCTCTGCCTTGTAAACTTCTGCTCAAAATCCAGAACCAGCTTAAATGGTACTTTTGTGTATCCTCCCCCAATTTCCTTGGCAGAGTTCAACTTCCTCTGTGGTACTTCTGTGGTTTGTACCAGTTTCTATCGCAGCATTTATCATTCATATACAACATGAGTTTCTTCAGGGCAATGGCCATGTTTTATTTATTCTGGTACATAGAATTGTCTTTGGTATATAATAAATGGTCAATAATTGTTTGTTGAGTATTTACATCCCAAGAAGTAAGACTTATCTACAGTTTTATTTATTTGTTTATTCATTCATTCATTCATTCATTCATTCATTTAAAAAGCAATATTGCCTGCTTGGAGAGAATTAGAAAAAAATGTGGCATATTAGTTAGGGCTGCTTTCAAGTGAAAGTGACAGACTACCAGCTGGGGGCAAACAAACTTGAGTTTGTTTTTCAGGAGCCTAGAGCTTGCTCAGCAATAACATCAAAGTCCCAGGTTCTTTCCTGGTACGCCAACATCCTTAGTACAAACTTGTTTGCAAAAAGGCCTCCAGAACTACGTACATCAGATCCACATTGAAGACAGGAAAAAAAGAAAAAGAGGTGGTCCCAGCTCCATGTGTCTTTACCCATGAATTAAAAATTTCCCCAGAGGTTTCTAAGCAGACATTCCTTTATATTTCATTGGCCAGAAATGGTCTGTGTGGACATTCCCTGATGCAGGAGGCTGAAAAAGCAAATGTTTCACTTTACAGTCTTTGTGACAGGCTTGGTAGGGCAAACACTGAGTCTGGCATAGATCACAAAAACAAAAAGACAACAGGAGAGTGGATTAGGTTAATTAAGATATTAAGGTACCAGGTTATAAGTATTTTATTTTATATACTTTGTCAGAATGAGTGTGTGTGAGACTTTGGGGACCCTAAGGTGTCAGTGCAAATGGGTATATAATTAATAATTCATGTTGACATATTTTCTCAAGACTGTGGTGCTTATAATGGGATAAATAATGAGATATGTTTTAATCTTGCATCTCATAATTCTTTCAATGCTTTCGAATTATGACAGTTTTCCTTTATCTCCCACAAACCCCAACTTCCTTTTTGGTTCCATCACTGTCATTCAAAATTTCTCAGAGTCAAATCTTAAATGTTTTATTCTCTATAAATGCTTTCCTGATTTTAAAACAATTTCCCTCATTATTCTTCTGAGCTATTAGCACTTTGTAGCATTCATAAAATAATCATCTTTGACTTTGTTTTATGATAATTTACACAGTTATTTTATTCCTCTCCTTGCATAGACTGCTAGATCCTTGAGGGTACTGAGCCTTCCTCAGGCACACTTGGTTCCAAAATATAATTTTATGAATTGAATATTTCATTCAATTCCTTTCACTTGTTTCTTTAGACTCTTAGGGTCGGAAGGAAGGAAATAAGAAGGAAACACTAACATGTATAAAAACAGGGTGCCTGTGATGATATTGTAAAATACTAGATAATAAGTTTCCATTGTAGGTTGAAAATGGCATGCTTTCTGTGTGCAAGGGCTAAAAAATAGTGCCTCCTCTGAGCTGATGGAGCTTTGGGGGCATGGAGCTTGTAAGGCTAGTGGTCCTTCTATAAATTATAAAAAGGCACTCCTTCCTCTAGAAAACATGGTCCTATCCCAGAGCATCCACTTAGTTGGCTGTATTTCAGCCCCCATGTACCCCCTTGATCTTTGCTTATTTCACAAAATGCTCAATGCTCTGCAGTAGCCATAGAGAAGGGATTTTAGAAGTTCCATTTTCATCCAGTATTTCTACAGCTCTTTTATGATTTATCCAGGCTCTGTAGTAATGGGAAACACAAAACTTCCTGTTTGGGATCGGTCTAATTGTATAAATTCTTGATCATAATTTTTGTTCGTAATTGAGCCAAAATTTGTCTTCTTGTTTTTTCTATCTGATGGCCCAAAGACTTAACTTCTGATGCCCTCTCTCTCTCTCAATATATATATATATATATATATATATATATATATATATATATATATATATATATATATATATATTATATATATAATATATAACATATATAATCTCTTTTATCCATCTATCTATAGATATACCTATCTATATCTATCTATCTCTATCTATCTATCTATATATAGATATATATAAAATAATCTTGCCTCAAAACATGGCACTGGCATTGAAGCTGACTCCTAAGCAAAACACAAGTAATAGAATGGCATATAACTATTTACAGGTAGGGAGCATGAAGATTGCATTTATTCATTAGACATTTGTGTGTACATGCAAAGATTTGTATTTGCAATCCAATAAATCAAATCTACTTTAATAATCTAATTTATAAACCCTGGGAATCTTAAACTTCATTTCTTTTGTCTCCTCACTAGATTAGTCTTCTTTTGTACTCTATTTTATGACCTACCAACTTTACTCACCATCACACATTGATCATTGACAATCTGACTACTGAATATAAATTATAATTTGAAAATATTGATAAAAAATTAAATGTTTGCTGATATATTTATAGAAGTTATTTCTAATATTTAAACTGATATTTTAAATGTAGCGGTATTAAAAATTATTCTTTATCATGTCCTGTAAGTACTTGGGAAAGGTCTGAAATTAATTGAAAAGAGAATTTCACAAAATAAAAAAGGAAACCTTTTTAATTTATAATATTTTCTACTTGAGAGGTATGCTTTAGTAACCTTAACTGTGGTTATATGTCAAAAATAAAAGTGAGAGTATAATGTTGTTTTGATTTAGTGAGTAATCAAATACATTCTTAGAAGTATGATTATAGCAAAGAAATATGAAGGGTAGATGCATATGCTTAGAAAATTCAAAATATCCAAAGACTTATTTTCCTTGTTGGCAGTACTTAAATTTCAAATCCATGAAAGAAAAGGAATACATTTACATTGCAAGATTTCATTTATTCAGTAATAACTTATTGATATATTTTATTACTGAATACAAGCTGAGTAAAGTTCACCTTCGAATTATCTGACATGTACTAGAACTGAATATAAAGATATTTGGTTATAGTAGAAGATTAACTACCAGTTAAGGTAGTGTATGTATATATATATATATATATATATATATATATATATATATATATATAGTGGATATAAGGTAATTAATATATTTTTAATTTATCTACTTGTATTTTTCTATTTTATTTTAAATCAAAACATATAAATATATATTCATTTGTCAATCTTTATTAGGTCAAAGTCTTTTGTTTGTTGATTAGTCCTCTGATTAGGATTCTCTACTGTTCTTTTTGCAGAAACCACACTCGAAATGCATTGGTTATCACTTCCAGTTCCGATTTCTTTAAAGTGGATTGAGAATTAAAAAGTTATAAAACAATCCAAGAACAGAATTCTTCTAGACTTTTATAATTTCCCCTCAATATTTTATAGATGACTCCCTCACATCTAATCATTAGCTCACCTTTATGAAATTTCTCTAAAGCATTCATCTTAGTTTTTGCAAAAACAACTTTTTCTTTCCACATTCATATGTCATCAAATTACAACTTATACAAGGAATTTATAGTAGCAGTTATGACTGGCACTAATCGTTTTGTAAACAAATCCAGCCGACTCTGATACATAGTTTAACTGGTAGCATAAGTTCACTAATGGCAGTACCAGGGAGAGGCCTGCTACACAGCAGCAGGCATTACCCATTACCCAGGATGTCTCACAGGGAGAAGAAAGTGAGTTGGTTAACCTGGTTAGGGCAGTTTCTATTTTTTGGAGAAAGTGGTTCCAAACAAATAAACAAACAAATAAATGACTAAGGAATCTCTTATAATTTATTGAGAATAACTTAAATGTTTTTTTTACTATCAACCAGGACAATTACTTAACTATTCGAAAGCACATGCTTTTAAAACCATTCAGTTTTTCTTGGTGTCCACAATAGTACACTTGTCTTATTTTCTATCCATCTTTTAGTCTAATTTCTTCTTTTTCTAGAGACCTCTAAATGTTCCTAGGATTCATCTTGGATCCCTTTCTTTTCTCAATTTCTATTCTTATCCTAGGTGGTCTCATGTCTTCCATAGTTTTAAAACCCCTATGTATGCTGATGACTCTCAGATTTGGTTAGCCTAGCTCGTTCTTCTGACTCCAAGACTAGTATAAGCAACTTCCCAATAATATCTCCACTTAGATGTTTCACAGGCAAATTATACTTAACTTTTCTAAAATCAAGTTTTGATTTATTTCTCATAAACTGCTTCTCCCTGAAATCTCCCAGATCTCACTAAATGAATCTATTCTGGCCTCTTTTTGTTTCCTAGAGTAGGCAGCTCTTTGTCTTGGCCTGGAATGCTCTCTCTTTGCTCATTACATGGCTGCCTCCTAGTCATTCAAGTCTTAAAGCTTATGATATAGATGAACAATCCTTACAATACCTCCATTTCTATCAGAGGAACATGTGCACTATAGGCATAGCACTTTCTCAGTTTGATATGACCTATTTATTGGTTTTTCCTGTTTATTGTTTGTTTTTCTCAACTGAACTATAAGCTCTATGAAGATAGGAATCATGATGTTTCATTCATCCCTGTCTACTATAAACCTAGCAAAATCCCTGACAGAGTAGGTCTTCAAAAATGTTTGCTGAATAAATAAATAACACTTTATTCTTGTCCTTTAGAACACTTACCACAATTATTAAGTATATAATTAAACTTTTTTAAAAGTCCAATTATTCCCCCACCATGTGGATGCTGCAGGAAGGACATGTCTGTGTTATTCCCTCACACAATATACAGTGTCTGACACATAGTAGGTGCTAGTCAATATTTGTTGAAGAAAGGAAGAGCGGGAAGGAAAGAAGAGAAGTGAAGATATAATTAATTAAGACAGAGAGCAGGTGCTAAAGAAGAATGTTTTACGGCAATACTCTGACACTACGGTAACAATTTAAATCCATTCAATCAATCGTGCAGTTGTTTGACTCACATAATGTACACATCTACACTTTTGGAAACAGCTAGATGAATCAGTATTTCACTTGTAATACAGATGTTTGATGTTATTTAGATGCAGCTGAAACTATCATTTTATTTTCTGATTATTGGTATAGTCAATTTAGATAGACCTATTTTTCTTTAAGATACATAATTCTTAAATGAGTATTGTGCTACTTAGTCAAGGCCAGAATGTTGGAAAGCCTTGATTGACCATGTGATGCATGTACAGTGAAGTAACCTTTGTAGTCCGATCTCTTGACAGTAATGTTGTTATAGCATAATGGTTACCTAAAACCTTTGATCATCATCAAAATATGAATGGACTACAAAGGGGAAATTTCATGACCAGTCTTTTTCATACTAAGGGCTGTGCCAAGAGAAAAGGCTATACTGTATGGATGAAATCTGCCACATCACATGTCATATGACAGAACAGGACAGCTGTTTGTCTTCCAGAGTATAAATACTCAGTAAAAAAAAAGAGTGAGATAGAGGACTGTAGTAACAGAAAAAATTCTTTGAACAAATCCAAAAATATTTGTTTAGTACAATTATTGAGTTAAAGACTCACAGTTTCTGCCTGCCAAGAATTCCAAGATTACATTAGACACAGAAACGAGAAATTTCTTTATGTATACAAAAAAAGCATATTCTTAAAAAATCTTAAGAGCGGATCTTTTAAATACTTAACCCCCTGAGAAATTTCCCTCTAGAAAGATTCTTAATTATACTTAGCTTATTAGCTCACTGCATTATAATAGCACTATGTACTTGTTTTTTACTAATAAAAGGTTTTTATTAAAGACTTTACAGAGAGTGTCTCTATGTAGCTGACTCATATTTTATTAGTGGTAGGTGTGCAGAGAGGGAATACACTGGTTTTGTACAGGAAATACTACAGAGACTTGAAATCTAGGTCACATAACAGAGCACTGCTATAACAGAAGAGCACAAAGGCCCAATGCTGTTGTTGTTGTTGTTTTTTTTTTTTGCCTTTCACTCAAATAAGAAAAAGCATGTTTAAACAAAAGTTAACAACTGCTTTGTAATTACCTTTGGTTAACCTACATGATAAGCAGTTATAACCATAATTATAATTTTTGACCTTTTCATCATCTTAACATATTACCTTCATATTCAAGGAAATTTATATTCAGTGTATACTAACAGCAACCACTAGACAGAAAGCCAGATAATAAAAATTGTGCTTCTGTGAAATCTTTTATCTGGATATCTTAAAACTGTTTTAAATACCAATTAAGTTTCCGTAACATCATTAGGCAGTAAAGATGGGGAAATTTGACATGTCACATGGCAAGTCAACAATTAAACAAAAAGAAAGTGTATTTGCTGCCCTGTACATTCTGAAAGATTTGTTTGCCTTAATGGTTTATTGAATGTGTTATTATGGTAAACACATATTTAAGCACTAATGGTCTTTGGAAATAACACGAATACCATGAAATATTTCGACAATAAAATATTTAAACTATGTTATCAAATGCAAATGTACCCCACAGCAATGTTTTGATAGCATTTGTCAGGTCTTTAGGAAAAGATATTATCACCTTTGAGCATTTTAAAAATTATGTTTAAAAATGTGTATGTTTCAACATTTTTTCCTTGAGACATAATAAAGTAGGCTCAGATGTTTCCTTTTAAATATAAATAATCAAACAAAGCATTGTTTCCTTGACTTTGTCTTTACGTCTATATTGAACTACCTAGACTAAGGTAAGAGACCTCAACTAAACTAAAATTTTTAACAATTCAGAATACAATTGAAGAAGTCTTAGTCATTTCTCACTATGGTTAAACCAAGCACATAAATAATTTTTGATTAGTTCAGATTTGACTCCTTAAATGTAAATTTAAAAAATAATCCTAGGTGCTGGAGGATGACATCTCTACATCCTAGCAAACGTTCTCATTATTTAGGTCTGCTTCCCTTTGTGATCGCTTTAGAACTGTGGGCTTCAGATTCACTATCAGCAGGAGTATGCTGTTGAATTTACTATTTTAAACTGTGATTGAACGAAGGGGATCACTTTGTAAGTTATATAAATGTCTAACCACTATGCTGTACACCTGAAACTAAAAATATTTAAGTTTTAAATGTAATTGAAAACAATTTTAAATAAAAATTTAAAGTCAAATATTCTACTGAACAGCTTATTTTAATATAACTTTTCATTAAGGAAAAAAACCAATGGATTTTACTTCAAATAATAAAAACAAGGTGCAGTTAAAAATTTAGAAAATACATGAACAAAGTTTTTACATCTATTTGTGAAGAAGTATACAATTAGTCACTCTTTATAAGAAAACTTCAGGATGGTGAGCTGAGTCAGGGTGCCACACAAATGTGACCTTCCTCTTAAGTCAACTCCTATCAAATGAAAACATACTAAGAACTATGAAATTGATAACTCTGTTAGATTAAGAATATCCAAATTTTTGTTGTTCAAATCTCCAGGAAGTCATATTACATATTGACATATTTTTCTTATCTTTGTATTAGGAAAAAGAGCTAGATGATTTAAGAACTACATTTAATGAATTGCAATTATATTTTTAAAAAGAGTCAATGTGTTTCCTAAGGAAGTCTTTGAAGGTTGATTTATTGCCAAGATACTTAGAAAAACCTGAAGTAGTCTGTTTCCTTAAGTTAATGTCAAATCATCATCTTCTCAAGCAATAAAACAATAGCATTTTGATGTTTATAAAAATTCTCCAACCCAAAGCATAGCAATGCACACTTCATAGAACCTTGTCGGTATGTTATCAATAAAAATATTTCCAACCTCAAATAACAACATACATTACAGTACTAAGACAGAGAAAAGGTGTTTTTTAAAAAAGGCTAAGGTTGACAAAAACTTTGCTCCCAAAGAAAAAATATTACAGATTCTTTGACTATTTTTTTTTTGAACCCCAGATTGGGAGACTAACTTAAAGGGTGCCAAACACTCAAAATCAAGGTTGGCTCTGGGAAATACAAGCACTTACCCAAAGGACCTACTGAGTTCAATGGGGAGAGCTCAGAGCTTAGTCTTGTTTTCGGTGACAGAGCCAAAAGGTATTGCATCTTTTATGATTATGTTCTGCCTTGATGCAATTTTATCAATTATTCTAACAAGGAGGCTAACAAGGCCATCTTTCTTAATCTTACCGTCCCCCCATCTTTTTAAAAAAGATATTAAAAATAAATGCTAATCTTTTCCTGAAGTAAACAAAAGAAAACTTTTTTTCTCTTGGGTTCTTTATCACTTGACTAGTTCACATTTAGCCTAGTCTTAGAAACATTTCTATCACATAGTCTGCATATGGCACACACAGTTGTAATGTGGTGCCCTAAGGGACATATTACTGTTAACAGCCCATCCAGTCATTTGATTATCATTGCATGGTTAATGGTTTTTTAGGATAATAACTCTGATGCAGACAATCAAACGCTTTAATTAGTTTATTATCCTTTTTTTTATTTCAGAATGTATCCAGGTCCTATTTGACTTTAATGTGGGGGCATGGCACAATGCAACTTTATGGCCATTGTAGACAACTATAACCCTCAACTGGGTTCCTTGGTTTCTCATATTAGCTTAGTCTCCAGGAATAGAGGTGGCTCCCAACCTAGATTAAATCTGTAAATAATATTAGCATATCAAGACAAATGACAAAAGCACAGAACATCAGGAGAATGGTGGATATAATGACACAAGGAATGTGAAGTCTTCCAAATGAGTGCCAGTGGAGAGGGAAAACAGAACAGGTGAGATTGGAAAGGTGGAAAGAGTATGAGATAAACTGTTTTGTACATCAGATATTAGGATAAGTAAGCTTACATTTTACAGGTGAGGAGACTGAAGCACAGAGGTTATGAAACTCATCAATATCATGCTGCTTATAAGAGCCAGAGGCGGTATTTGAACCCAGGCAATCTGATCTTTGAACACATGCTCTTGGCCACTATATTCCTCCCATTATATAAAAAATAATGCATATATTTTAATAAACTGAAATATAAGGCTGAAAGTAATTAAGTAAAAATGTAAACAATTATTGTCTCTTGGTGAATTATAAACAATTTTTCCTGCTTATTTACCCTTTTCAGATCTTTTCAAAATAATAAAAATAAAGTTTAACACATTTTTATGTCAGCACATAATAAAATAAAAATATTGCCGGCCTAATTAACATTTTCCCTTTTATTTTAGCACTTCTCAATTTAGAAAAACTACACACACTTTTAAAAGACACTTTGTCGACAACTATCAAAGCACACTGTATCCGTCACTAGAAAGTCACAGAAATCCAGGCATAGGCAGGAATTTCTTCAGATTAAGTAACTTCTAACGTACACTGTAGGATCAGTATCAATTCAGTTTAATTTCCTATACCTTTTTTCCTTAATCCCACACCCTTTAAACTAGAGAGTTACATAACTGATATTTATGAAATGACCACAAGGTCTTAAGAGATTGAAATGCCTTGTGAATCACAAAAGATTAAACTACATTCAAGACAGTGCTGGTATAAAATGTATTTCTGCCCTCCCCAATCCACTGAAGATTTTCTTGTAAAGGTCATAAATGCTTACAGCCAATTCATCCTCACATTTTGTCCTCTTGTTAACAGCATTTAGCAGCACTTATCACACCTTGAAGTTCTCTTCTTTGTGGACTTTTCTTTTTTGCCTTCCAATAACCCATCTTCATTTTTACTTCTAGCATCCTGAATCCTGACTGCTCTCCATCTGGCTCCTCTTCTTCTGAGCTGCTCCCGAAGGACTTCTCCTTCTTCTCTTGTTACACCTTTTTAATGCAATATTTGGACTTCAACTCTCAGAACTACATGAATAATCCCCAAACATCATCTCCAATTCTACCCTCTCTCCCAGTCTCCCTCTAGACATCTACCAGCATTTCTAAAGTCTAATGTAGAACTTGTCCGTCTTACCTCCCAAATCTGTCTTTCCTTCTGAGTTCCTTATGACTTTTAATGGTTCTACCACCCTCCAATAATCCAGGCTCAAAATTTCAGTGTCATTTTTACTTCTCTTTCTTGTTTTTCTCTTCAACTGTTGTTTAGTCCTGTATAATCTACCTCAATGATCTTCATTCATTTAGTTATTCAATTAACATGTATTGTGTAACTCCTGTAATGAATTCTGGGCCTACAGTGGTAAACGAGGTAAGTGACAACCTTGCCTTCCAATATTATATATTATATAGTGGGAAAGACACAATTTCAGGTGGCAATCAGTGCTATTAGAAAAACAAATTAGAGTAGAGGAATCATGAGTGATTAGTACTGATGATGGGGGCTTGTATTTTAGATAGAGTGGCCAGCAAAAGCCTTTTTCAAAAGATAACATCTGAGTGAAGTGAGTGAACCTGAAGATCTTGTGAAGAACTGAAGGAAGATCATTCCAGGGAGATGGATAGCAAGTGCAAAAACAATGGGCTGGAAATGAGTTTGGCAGGTTTGAAGAACTGCAAAAAGACCAACATAGCTGATAAAGTGTAAGCAGTGGAGGAGTGGCAGACAATGAGATCAGGTAGCTACTTAGGCCAAGAAATGAAGAACCTCGTAGTTTGTATCTTATTCTAAGTGTGATGGAACGTGATTGGAGAGTTTTGACTTGGGGAGTGATGTGGTCTGGTTTATGTATTAAAGACAACTAGAGAATAGGCTGTAGGGGAGAAATAATACAATACAGGTTAAATTTTTAAAAACTAACCACATTCTTAGGCAATACATATGGCCATTGAGTATCCTTTCACTTTTCATCAATTCACTTTTTTTTAAATGAAGGTTTTAATTCAACAGGTATATAATATCCTAATTCCAAAATGATAACATTATTCATTGAAATATTTTTATTTCCTTAGTTTAGATTAAAATGATACCTCATTTCTGAAATGAAAAGTAAAAGCAAACATATTTTTGCCCATTTTCTACTTATATGTTATGTAAATGAAACCAAATCTTTTGAGCATTTTATCATCAGTAATACAAAACAAGACAATTAGGAATAAATTAACAAAAGTATTTATAAAGAATTCATAAATTGCTAGTAATGTACCAGACATTTGATGTACCAAACAGGAATGAAAAATGTTAAAATTGTTTCCAGTAGGGGTCTACAAAGAGAGAAGCTGAAAATAAAATGAATAAAAGACAAAGGCATTTCAATTACTGCCAGGTTATAAAAGGTTTGTACTTTTATGTGATATGAGTATAGAGGATGGAGACATAACAAATGAGTCCATTATGTCAGAATCATTTGGCATCAGACAATTAAGCTTTTGGCATCTACCAACAGTGAATATGTCTCATATAAAACTAAACAGACCTCTGTAGATTGAGAAGAAAAAATACAGAATTAGGAAAATCAGTATTCATATTATGCTTTAAGGTTTCTTTTATTTATAAAAAGTATTTCACTCATCTCTATATTCTTAGGGTTCATTCATTTGCTTCCCTGTACACAACTAAATGTCATGCTTGCCTTTTCACTCCCAAAAGTCTAAAAAGGAAAAAAACACCTTCTTTGGAGAAAAAGGTGACTCTCTCTTTCTTATTGGATTTATGGGTTTGGTAATTTAACAAAGAATTCATTTATTCATCAGTCATGGAGCATCAGCTTTGTGTCAAGCACTGTGACAGGTCTTGAGGACGTTAACCTGAATGAGACAACATCATATGTTGAGGAGGGAGAGCTGCTTTTAGCAGGAAGATTCATGATAGCATTTCTAACATACAGCAGCTGTCCGCTTCTGGAGACTGCTGTGCCTTATCAAGTATGTAAAGAAGGAGCCTTCTGTTTCCCTAACTTCCCTCTATTGGATAGAAAAGAGTTAAAGAGGTGGGCAAGACAGAAAGGAGTCATGTCATGCAGAGTGTGAGGGTCGATTCACAAAGCTCATTCAGAGCTCTAAGAATGTAATTTGTGTCTTACTCTGATGGAGGGGTATCTTTTAACCTAGGGAAAATTCTAGCCATGCCACTTAGAATTTCATTTTCTCAACTGGGAAGATAGAAGCAAAGAACAGTGGTTTATGATATTAATTTTCTACTGCTGTGTAATGAACTACAACACTGCTGGCAGCTTAAAATAACAAACGTATATTTTATCGTCTCACAGTTTCTGTGGGTCAGGAGTCTGGGCAAGTCTTAGCTGAGTCCTCTGCTTAGAGTATCATAAAGATGTGATCTCATTTGAGGCTTGATTGGGGAAAATTTTGCTACTGTCAACGGAATTCAATTTCTTGTGGTTATAGAATTGAAGCCTTCAATTTCCCCGGCGGTCCGCCTGAGGCTGCCCTCATGTGGGTTTCCCAACATAGCAGCTCACTTTTCGAACCCAGGAAACAGACAAAGACTCCAGCAAAACGAGCACTAAAAATCTTGTGCAATATTATCATGTACATCTGTCACCACGGCTGATTCATTCTACGGACTACAAGTAAATCTCAGGTCTTGCACATACTCCAGGGGAGGGAATCGACATGGACACCAGGAAGCATGAATCTTGCAGACCACCCAAAGTGTGTCTACCACGTTACTTAGATTTTCTCCCTCTATGTTAATTTAACATATCAAATCTTCTTTATCTTCATTACTGCTTCAAATAACAGCTCTTCTCATCGTTAATTTTTATAAAATTTAAGTTAATCCTGACTTTAACTTTCCTGCCACTATTCTTAAGAGTTCCTATTCTAGGTTGTTTGTCTGGCTTTTATATATTTGTTAAAACATCCAAGCTCATCAAAGGCCTCTGTGAAGCTTCCTTTAATTTATTTGTATACCTCTACCTTTTCTTTCCTACTGAGACTGTAAGTAATTATATATACTTTTAAGATCTCTTATCCCACAAGCCACTTTCCTATCCATGGTCTCTAAACATGAGACCAAATCCATTTAACCTTAACTTTAAAACAAAACGAAACAGGATAAAGCAAGACAAAACTGCTTTCATGGAATCTGTGGTGTATGTTCATAATTATGTACATAATTAAACAATCACATATTTAGATTCTTTTGGTAGAACTACAACTCCAGCAGATGTTAGGATAGTTGAAGTGCTTCGCTATTACAACAGCTTAACATGCAATGGTTAACCATAGACTTAGAGAGAGCATCACTCATATTTGTTTTCTGCCTGAGCTGTGTGAGGTCCACCCTTACAGACCTACTTTGGTTTCTTTCTTTTCTCATCTCTAATGCTCTTTATGGTACATCGTCTTCACTCACATTCATGGCTTTCTGTACAGGAAACTGCCTGTAGTCTTTACTTCCCTTTGTTCAGATCTGTTGCTCTGAAAAAAGGTATGTTCACTTATGAAAAAAGTTAGGTCAGAAAGTCCCACTGATGGCATGTGGTACCCTACCTAGGCTCTATACGTACAAGAAGAGTTCATTCTGTTCTTCCTCAAGCCTCATCTACTTCATGAGCGAGCTTCACTGCCTGCTTTCCACTACAGGGACACCCTCACCATCAGCAGAGCAAGCCTTCTCTCCTCAGTGTCTGATACACAGGTACTCAATAAATGTTGGTAGAATTGACTACTTGACCTTTGTGTATACATAAGTGGGTATTTCTGTTTGTTAGATCCTTGCATATGAATAGGTATTTATTTCTGTATGATAGATTCCTAAAAGTGAAACCGAAAAGGTACATTTTAGATTCCTAGAGACACAGATAGACTGCCCTCCAAAATAGCTGAATTGAGAAACATCTATCAATAGTGTACTGTAGATTGATAATCGCTCTTAAAATATGGCCCTCTGGGAAATAAAAACAGTGCCTCATTATTTTAAGTTCAGTTCCAAGTAAATGATATTAAACCATATATATTAAACATTCCCATATATATTAAATATACTTATTAAATAGATATTAATCACAATTATAAAATATAACTATCTCATGAACACCTACTATGTGCCAGGTACTGTTCTAGATATTACCTAAAATGTAGTGAACAAGACATTTAAGATCTGTTTCCAAGGAGCTCATATTCTAATAAAGGAGATAGATAATAAAAGAGTAAACAAAAACACAGTATAAGTCCTAAGAAAGAATAAATCAGGGGAGAAAAACAGAGTATCTAAAAGTGGACGATTAGGCTGAGAGGACTGCATGATACAACAAGCTGGACCTCTCCACCCATATTTACTTTTTTGTTTTTCTCAAACATACCAGTAGCTTTCTGCCTCAGGGCCTTTGTACTACTGGAACATTCAGTTATCTATACGGCTTATTTTCCTCAGGTGAGTGAAATGAATGTGAAAGTCTAGTTTAAAGGTTTGCAGTGAACTGGCTACTTGCACCCATTCCTGGGCAATTTTAGTATTTCTACCTTCTATACAAGTCCATCAAGGCCTCTCTCTCCATATGCAAGACTGCACGAAATGTAGCTCTTGAGGCTGCCAGTTAGACATAAACTTCTTTATTATTTCAAACCCTATATCCATGAAATAAATTCAAATTGAAGCCGGGTTTCCTATCCAAAATTTTCTGCTACTTTAAAGGGTGAAATATTACTTTCTCATTGTTTTCAGGGGTTTTAGCACATGGTTTCTTATGTATTTTCAGCGGAGTAATTTAATAATGATATATTATATAAATCTACATTAGTAGAAATCTTTTACCACCTTTCAAGATTCCTAGCTCTCCCCGTACTCCTCCAATAAAGGGTGGAAGGAGGGAATAGTTTATTATATTGGACTAGGTTGCAAGGACAAAATACTCCTTTTACATAATGACAATGAACAATGAAAATTACAATGATATATGTTGAATATCTACCAGATATCAGTCATTTTAAAAACATTATCTTTAATAAGTTAGTCAGTTCAGATACATTATCCTTAATCCTCATAACAATCTTATTAACTGACGATATTTCTGTTCTTACAGATGAAGAAAATGAGACTCACAGAGCTTAAAGAACCCTAAAAACACATATCTATTAGGTGGTAGAGTTGGAATTTGAACCTGGTAGCATATGGTCTTTTTTTTTTACTATCCTACTCTGCATCTCTACAAGTAAAAAATGAATCTATGTTTTTGAAAAGATGGCATTTACAGTACAAACAACTAAGTTTTATGTAAAAACTAAAGATAATTTCACAAATATTACTTCATTTTATCCTGTAATGTAATGAGCTATGATGCTCTTTCTTTCCATTTTATAAATGGAGCAGAAGTAAGGTTGAGGAATTTATCTACAGTTTATAAGAACTTGTCCAAGAAGGTTTTCTCACTCCCAATATTCTATCTACTTTAACTTTCATTAGCATTTGAGAGTTATTACAGAAGAAATGAGTAACACCAATAGCACTGTGTAGTCCCAAGAACTAACCATTTTTAATCTAATTGGTAATGTTGGTGGATAAGTTCATGAGGTCACAAATTTTAGAAAAAATATTATTAAAGATTTAGTTATTGATTCTATATCCCCAGTTTTAAGGACTTTACCTAGACACACTATTTTTCCCTCTTTATGCACTGTTTTGTAAATGATTACAGAGAGTTTTTATTTCTTACTGAGGTTTCCAAGATGCTTATTTTTCTTTTTACTTTTAAAAAATGCTTTACATTTCAGAAGTTAACAAATACTTACTCTAAAAAAATCAAACAATGCAGAGGTTTCTAATAAAATAAATAAATACTCTCCCAACCCAAATTCCTGAGAAACCAATGAATCAAAGAGTTAAGTATCCTCTACATCCGACTGAAAATTAGTAAAGTTTCTTGAATCAATGCAATCTGTTGCTTTATTCTTAATATTTGTAAGGCCCAAAAATTAGTTAAAATGAGGTGAATTTTGGTCAATGATTCTAATTAAAATAAAAAATGAACTCTAAACATATAGTCTAATATATTTACATAGTGCTTTACATTTTACAAAGCACTTTCATACTAGTTCTTTTAATACTTGAAACAACTTTATGGAGACTGTATTCTCACTTGTAGCTAAGACTCCAAGAGGTCATCATATTTTATCAAATATAGGATACCAATGAGCATAACACACCCCACCATTTTATACGCTCCAAAAAAAATTGGCAACTCAATTGTAATGTAATGACTTAACTATACACCTTTGAGACTCACAGAACTTAATACTAAAAGACCTGAGTTAGGGTTCTGGCATTGTCCTTTCCCAGCATGTGACTTAAGTAAATTAAATCATTTAAGTGCTCTGAGCTTTGATCTTCTCATATCTTTTAAACTGGAAATCATAATGCCTCTCTCACAGGGTTGCTGCACAGATGCATTGATGTAAAATTAAATTATAAAACTGATAAAATTTTTAAATCTTCTATATTTATGGCATTATTAACATATATTATCTGTAATAGTAATAACAATATTCTATTGTATTATTAAAGCTGTTACTGAGTACCACTGCTACCATTGCTGGCTTTTCTGAGATGAGTTGTTAATGCTTTGTCCTCATATGACCCCTAGAGAATACCTATTCCATTAACCTAAAAAAATGCATTCAGTTTGGATGAGGACATTCTCAGACCTTGAGGGGAAATATTTCTTTCTGGCATTATTTACATTGTCCTCATCCAGTTATAGGCTTGAAACATGAGCTACACTTTAAACATTCTATTATTATAGTCATATCTAATTGTGGCAGGAATTGGGAGTTTTATCTTTTGGAAGAGAGATAATTTACTATACCATCAATGTCTTCTGTAGTTTTTGAAGCAGTCCTTGTGTTTTTTCTGCCTTTGTGTTAGAAATCATTTTATGTTATAGTCTGTTCACCATGTTAGTGCTAAGGTGTACAGGCTTTTACTTGATTAAATCTTAGATATTGTACATCCTGCAATTCCCTTGACAACTATATTCCTACCTTGTGGGAGAAATTAGGTCTTGCTCGTCTAGCCATGCCTTCATATATTATGGCCGCTGGCAGTATATGTGATTAAAGTATATATCTGAAATACTTTCCTGGTAATGATCTCCTGTGAAAATGCATACCATGTGATAGCTCTGGGATTAATTCACACTAGAAATTTGTTTGTGTATACTAAGTACTGCAAGCATGGTGGCTTTCTGATTTTTATGACTGACAAATTATGCTTGCTTCTTATGTACCAATAGAGAATAGTACAGGGTTAGCATAGATTTGGTATAATTAAATAATTTCAGCACTTCAATTCTCAGGAATGTGTTTAATGAAAAAGGCAAATACCCAAGAGTTAATTAATGTGCAGAAGGAGCAACAGGGAAACATGAGGAAGTCTAAATTCCATGCTGATGGCAGATAATTGCTTTGTGCCTCTGGACTTTCTGTTTCTCATGGACCCTGTTGCACATGAATACCAAGTTTAAACATCAGTACTGAATTTCAGGTGTTCTATTGTTTCTTGGCCTTTTGGCTAAAATCAAGTGAATTTCAGGTATTCTAAATGTTATACACACTGGTACACTACTATCTCTCCTTCTAAAAATGACTATTTGTTCCTTGAAACTCTAAATCTATGCCAACCTATAACCATTTCCCATGCTAATCAATGCAATAGCCAACCAGTCTTTCTGTTTTCTTCAGTCTTGCTACTCTTCCAGTACAGTTTCAAATAAATGCCTAAATGATCGTTTAAATGTAGATCAGGTTGTTATTCCTTCTGCTTAAAACATTAATGGCTCCAATGATAGTCAAAATAAAATCCAAACTGTTGAGGATGGCATTCAAAGCCCTATGTGATCTGATTCCTTTCTACACCTCTATCTTTATCTTATGCTATTCTCATGGTTACTCAGATGTATCAGATACCCAGACTTTTTTCTTTCTTTCAAATATGTCAAAATTGCTCCTACCTTAGGGTCTTTTGTACTTGGCATGAAAAATCCTTGCCATAAATTTCCTCCTGACTGGATCGTAGATAAAATGTCAATTCTTTAAAGAGGAGTAGCATCCCTACTTATATTCCCTTACACATCATCTGGTTTTACTATATGCATCATTGTCTGGAATTGTTATTTACTTATTTGCTAACTTACTTTGTTCATCTCTGCCCTTAAAATTTACTTAAAGAGCTTCATGGCAAGGACTATGTTTATGCTACTATTCTCAGTGCCTAGGTTAGGGTCTAGCCCACTACAGATACTCAATAAATAATTCATGAACTAAAGTAATGAATCTAAAAGATTATCTTTTCTTAAGTGATATGCTTTTTTCTCACTATTTTTTTCTGGAAATAGAATTGTACCAGGGGGAAAAAATTACTTATTTATCTTGAAACTAAGAATAATTTATCCATTTAAAACAAAATTAAATCATGCAAGCATAGTTTCTTTCCCAGAAATCACCAAAGATTAAATTAGATATATTTTCTTAATGGTACATTACAGCAGTGACCTACTTTTAATTTGCAACAATACAATACAATATGTAAATTTACTATTTTCCTTGAATGGTAAGACACCACAGTATTTACAGTGGTTATTATCTGGCTCTGAACAATCAAGTCACTAGAGAACAGGTCTGCTTTATAAAAATGGGTGAAATTATCTGGCCTTAGAATCACATAATCTATTCCCTTATGCTTGGAACATCTTCCTAAATTCCAGGAAAAGAAAGATCTATAAATAGCATGATTATTTTATGGAAAAGTAAATACTATAATGCCCATTCTAAAGAGTATTGATTACTTTTACCAAAGATATATGGCTCTTCCTTTAATAAATTCATGTTAGTTAATAAAAATGTGCTCTGGGGGAAATAAGAAAAGCAATGATGATAGTTTGAGACCTAGATAAGTAAGATAAGAAGATGCTATATCAAGTCTGAGTTTTGGATCTAAAAGAAAATTTATGAAGGCCTTCAAATACTGTATTTTCCCTATTTCTCATTAAACTTTTCCTCATCTGCCTAAATAACTTCTAATTACCTACATAACTTAAAAAGCATATAACAAAAAAGAATATAAGAAAACAAAATATATAACAAAAAGCAGAAATTACTGACATTCTAATTTTAAAACTTAATCTATTGTTAATTTCAGACAGAAACAACTGAATTGATACAAGAGGCTTGCATAGAGAAATATATGTAATCAAATGACCATTGTTTGGTAGGGGAAAAGTTTATCCTTCTTTTCAAATGGCTGAATAAAAATTACATAATTATTCAATTAATCTGTAACACTTGAACATCCATAGTTCCGCTATTATAAGAAATGCTGTGATGAAATTATTACACACATACTTTTATGCACATCTCTCATTATTTTCTTTGCAAAATATACCAACAGGTGGAATTATTGAGTTAAAATATATTACTGTTACAACGTTTTTTAACTTTAAAAAAACTTTCCAAGTAGGTATTTTTAAAGCTCTTGATATATACTGAAAATTGATTCCCAAGAATGTTGTGCTAAATTATATTTCCACCTGTAGTAAATGAGAATATTTACTTTCGACTTTAATTAGTGGCATGCCCAGATCGTTCCTAAATTGAAGGGATTTTTTTTAAATGCCTAATATATGAGTAACTTAAGGGGGAAAAAGTGCATTCTCTATGGAAACAATCTTGCTTCCTCTGCTCAGGCATCAGTGGACCCTTGTGAGTTAAGAAATCTTTGCTTCAGCTGCTTTCAATTCTGTAAATCTCTGAAGATTAAGAGCCCACTTATTATTATAGTTTTATCCTCTGCTTTGGTGCAGGGAGACATTCCTTTCTTGGTTTTAATCTTTTAAACACACAAATAATTTTAAATGTCATTTCTAAGTATAGGAACAGAATGGGGAAGTTTTGGCATGCGATCGCTATACCATCTTAATCCCAAAGTCTATTCTGAATCTTGATAGTTATGTTTCCTTGCTTTAATATTGTGGCCTTTTTTAATAATCATATGTTGGTACATTTGTGTATACATTTGTTCATAAGAGCTTGAAATGTGTGTATATGTGTGCTATATTTCTCTTCATAAAAGCTTGCACATAGAGAGCTCTCTACACAAATTGCTTTTTGACCTTTGAAAGGATGTGTGTGACATTCAGCCAAGTTGTTGGAGTAATCCTCTCAAAACTCAGGCTGTGGGCTGGTCAGTTAGCATTGCGTATACAAGGAGCATGCAGCAGTCTGAGGGGAGTGAGAAGCCAGCCAGGACCAGAGGTGGCTATGCAGAGCCATGTGGCTTTTGGTACAGAAGCCAGTGTGCTAGGCTCCCCTTACATTTAAAGTTTGCTGTACACCTGTGTGCAGGTCAGATCTCAAGTGTGGCTATGCTGCCTAGATGACCAAGCCCCAGCTGGCCTTCTGCTTGACAGAGAATCTGTTTGAATGCTGAGAATTTCAAAAAATGCTATTGACTCACCAAGATAAAAGAGTAACAAAGAGTTACTACCCCAGGCACTCTATTTATTACCTCTTCAAATTAAAATTCATTGAGGGTGCCTTCCTGCCAGGGTTCCTCCAGTTATCCCCATAACTGCTAATTCTGTTCAGCAGAGGGAGTAACAAATTAGCCCTGTGTGCTTTCTTCTATGAGGTGCTACTTGCCCTGTATTGAAAAGTTTGAGGGATTTGCCTGTAACCCCTAGCACTTTTGGAGATTTTACTCTATTTTTAGGTTCTATTTATCATTTCCATGGGAGTCTTGAAGGAAGGTAGATGACTGCGTTTATGTCAATTTTCCAGGAAGTCAATAAGTTCTCTTTCTACTAAATACCTCCTATGGGATTATTTGGCCAGATTCTTTTATTATGCATTTTTAAAATAGTACTGCCTCTTTCTGCTTTTGTTGCAGAATTATTTTGTAAATCTAGATGCCAATCAAAGATTATAGCTCAAAACAAGTAGCTATTTCAAATAAAGATTACATTAAAGCATTACGACATAAATCATGTAAACATTAATAGAGATCAATATAAGCACCTCCAGGGGTTCCAGTACTGATTGACAATGCCTATTCTATCTACATACTGTCTCAACTTGAAATAATGTAACAGAACAGACCAAAGTTTCCTTACAGTTAGCAATAAACCACTGAAAGATAAGATGCTGATTCAGACATTTAGCCAGTTTCCTGTGATTATGTTCTAACTCAAAATCAGTAATAACATGAAATGTTATATATTAAGAAAAGCTCTCATCTACCATATTTTCAAATGTATCCAAGTTGAAGGAAGCTTTAGACAATTATTTAAGACTTAACACAGAGAAAAAGTGCATTTAAATTAATCACTTTAAATAATAATGACATATGGAACCAGCATTAGCAGCAGCAGCAGCAGTAATGTTCATTTATGGAACATCTTACATTACCAAGTGCTCTGTTAGCTACTTTACATGTATCTCATTTAATCCTCCAATCCTGCCATTTCCGATATGATCTCAACACTTTTCTTAAGAAGAAACAGGCCCAGATGTAATTTGCCCAGTGAGGTTGGGTGACTAATTGGGCTGCTCCCTGGGGCATCTCTAGGGAACATCAGAGACTTCAAGGAGCACTGTTTACAAAGATTCAAACCGCGACTCCAGGCTGCCTCCATGACCCACACACTTCTCCACTGCCAGAGGTATCCCAGTGAGGGCTGGGCAGTCATATTTGCAATGCTGTGGAAAGCATCTGTGTTCCCTGTTATTCTACATCAGCATTCTTAGGTTGGGGTTCAAGATATAAGACCCAAGAAATCTTATTCTCATTTCCAGGGAAATCCCATAGTAAAACATCTTAGAGTGTACTTCTATTAAGAAGAAAGTGAAAGCAATTACCCAAGAGAAAATTTCAAATTATAACTGGAAATAACCAGATAGTCATGGCCAAGGAAATGAGATGAAGGCTGCAACTGAACTATCTTCTTCATGGTAGTAATTTTCTGTTTTTCATTACATATGTAGAAAATGCTACTGCTTTAGGAGAAAGAAAAATGAGCTGAGTGTAGCTGAATTATAAAACTTAATAAAAAGAAAACATAGAAACTATTTGCTAGTTTTAAACAGCAAAGTATGTATAATCTTGTAATGAATAAAAAGTACAGATGGAATTTCTCACTTTTATTCCAAAGAAGTTATGCTGAATTTCAAACATTTTCTTTGAATAATCATGTTTGACAAATATAAAGGTTAATGCTAGCAAGATAATTAAAATTAATGATGGCAATGTCTACTGGACCATGTCTGCACAGGTGTTTCCCTTCACTGTTCCCATCTTAACTTAAAATCGTCTGATATATGAAATTCTGAGCTTACGCATAATATATTAGGAATGGTTATTTTCATCCCCACTAAAATATACAGAATTTCTTTACATAAAGAGTTCTTATAGAGTTATTGAAATGTAATTTGATTTTTTAAAAAGTAATAGGTTATACAAAATTAAGGGAAAAAGCATTGTATAAATTAAGCAAATACTATTAGAAGCATAGTTTCTAATTCTCTATAACATAGTACTGAAGTCAAAAGTTATCCCAAAGGGTCTCTGAATACTACTCTACACCAATTCAAGCCATTTAGTACCCAAGACTTTACTAAAAGTTATTATTTTGATAATTAATATATAATTTTATCTATATCTTTACACATTTTTACATATATTTGATATCTGGTCCCCAGCACAGAAAGATTAAAAGTGGCAAAGTTAGATAATGGAACGTTAAAAGCCAGCACAAAGATAATCAGCAGACAGAATGACATCAAGGGAAGAGACAGGAAAACAAGCAAATAAGAAGACAGTCCAAATCCATGAAGAGGCAGGAGTACCAGGAGACAGACTAGCAGGAGGGAAGGATGGAAATGTACCGGTGGTTAAGCTTTCCCCAAGCGTCTCCCTGTCTGCGGGGATGTTGGAAGTTACTTGGAGCATTGGCCTGCTTCATTTTTCTAGCCCAATGGTGACTCTGGAGATATGAGTGACAGATCATGCATTTCCTTAAGGGCAGTATTCTCTTGGCCCTTGCTTAGGAGTAAATGCCTGGTAGGGCAGCTCTGAAGAGTAGGGAACTGGTTCAGTTATTCTATAGCCCTTTAATTAATTACTCTGCTGACTAATCCAGGATCTGTTCCTGGTTTTCCCTGCCTGTGATACTGGGGGTTTTTCCAAGGTTCTACTTAACTCACTGTTCCAGCAGTCTTGTTTTTCATATTTATTGTGTTTTGGGGTCTTTAGTTCAGCTAGACAGTACCTTTAATTTTATTCCATCCGTCATATGGTATTAAAAATTCCTCAATGTTGATTCTACCTTTCTAGGTTTCTAGTGCTATTGAAGATTTTTTAATATTTATTCTTCCACTTCAAAGAGACTTTGGATGGAAGTACAGGTAAAGACATGTCTTAATCAGCTATCTTCTGCTGAAAGTCACTGTAAATAGGTGCATTAAGATTTTTATCACTTAGTTACTATCAATTTTACTGTAGTCAAACCAATACATCTAACAAAATTAAACCACCAAACTTGAAATTTTGTTTTATTAAATAAATTACTTTTTAAAAAATTTTAAAAATTCAGAAAACTTACAGTCCACATCAAGGATGGCACGGACAGACTCGACGAGCTCCTTAGACGCGAGCGCCAGCATGGCTGGGGTGCTCCGGCCACCCCTCCCCCACGGCGTGAGGGACGTCTGAGAAGCCAGCACAGCTCTTCTTTCACTAAGAGGGTGATAAAATAACGCTGAACTTTTTACACAATAAAAAACATTAATCTTAGCTAAATCTGAATTCTTAGTAGCTATAAATTTGTGCAAAAATATTTCCATATCTGGGAACATTATATCCTTACAGCCACAAATGAAGTAATTCACAGAAAACAATATTTGTTTTCATTTTTTTATTGTATAACAAATAGGCATATTTTAAAAATTAGGTTGACCTCATATATAAGAAGGAAGGAAAAGAAGGATGGCCCACTTTCTAAATCACTCGTTGGGCTTATTTTGTGAGTGCTTCTGTTATGTTAACATGATGTAGTAATAGTAAATGTAAATTATATATGTATACCTGCTCCTGAAATTATCTCTTAAGCATTTCCATTTGTCCCTAAATCTAAAAACGGCATAGTGTTTAAACCATTTTAAAAATGCAAATCGCACCTGAAATGAATGCATTCAGATATAATTAAAAATGCAGGGTTTTACTGAAAAAAAAAATCATTATGCTAAAACTTTTACTTGAAAAGAGACAATTTTAAATTGATGACAAAACCATCATTACTTACAATCCATCTTCTTAAGCATGATGGTATTAATTCACAAGGAGAAATTAAAGCATCAATTCTCAAATTCAAATATAGAGCCTTTGTTCTGTGTTTAATGACCAAGGCCAATATCTACTATGGAAGATATAGTACATTAAAAAAAGACTGAACCAATTTTATCAGTGTTTAACTTTCCAAGACTAGGTGAAAAACTTTGTTTAATGTTTCTTTTTTCCATGAACCAGTTTAAGGCAAGGCCAGGCTCTGGTTTTTAGACAGTCATTTTAATCTTTATTTTTAATATCAAAACTTCAGAATTATTCATCAAGGTCACAATAAAACTTTGTGGTTGGGGGCAGAGGACTCATATAAGGGGAATCTGATTGCTGAGTATTTTAACAGCCTTACTGAAAATAATCATCATGGAAATCACATAATTATATAATAAGCAACATGAATAACAATAAAAGATGTCGAATTCCTTCATTAGAAGAAATAAAATATCACATTAAAATTAGTTTAAAAGTATACTACTAATATTCTTCTAAATTCAAAAATGTTATGGAGACCTAGAATATAATAAGAATACAATGTATCAACTTAATTTATTAAACTGCTGTTTTCATAGTAAAGAGTAGAATTTTCCTGTTTCTGCAAGCATACATTGCTAGAAGTAGAAGTATATTGCCAGTGTCAGCTATTATAAGATGAGAAAAAAACTGCTTTGAAAATGTACAAGCGGGAATTTTTCTTTTGTATATGCCTTTCATCATGTATCAAAATGACCACAAACTTGCAGTTTGAAATAAATAAATCTGATTGCTATGTTTGTAGTTCCTAGTAAGAAACTTTAAATCAAAAACAAACTGTGAATAATAACAAAATCAAGGTGTATTCGCCAAAAGTATTTATTTTATTTATATCTTCTGAATGATGGAAGTGAAAGAAACTGATTGCATGATTCTATTTTATAAACTCTGTTTGCCATAACAACTAATCTTCCTGGTTGGGACTGACTTTTAGCAGTGAACCTGTGACTAGTATAGTAACTTTTACTCATACACAGGATGCTTGAAGAATTTCAAATTCATCTCATCTTTACAGAATTCCTGACAAAGACAAGAGAGGTGATTTCAACCTTAATTTAGAGTACTAGGTTGCAATGATTTGCTAAACACCTCCAGGAATTTCCTTCACAGAGATGAGGTCAAAACATGTTCTTGTATTTCTTTCCACAAGACATTAAAAAATAGTATTGAACAGGAGTTATGCACCATCTTAAGACTAAGAGATTTTAGCATTTTAGTTACAATTACCAGATGAAAATGTTATCAGTGGCCATACTCTTCATAAAGCACTCACATATTCTTACCTTAAAGTTGATAAAGCAGAATTATCAGAAAATACTTCTTGAATAGCCTAGTGACAAACAAGATGATGAAGAAGATATATGTTTGGTAGTTTTTTTTTTTAATGCCTTTTCTCATTTATTAACATTTGTAACTTCCCCCTTCCTACCTCCCCTCAATTGATTTAAAAAAGTTTCTGTTATGTGAAGGGAAAAATCAATTATATTAACATGCAATTCTACTCAGAAATATAACTACAGAAACATTTCTTTATACAGTAAATATCAAGTAATGTTCACAGAGTATCAAGAGTTTTAGGAAAGTGTTCATTAAAACATCATATGTATTTGAGATTATGTTACCCTGTCTCAGTCATTTCTCTTGACAATCTATAAGTTGGCTGGTCTTCATTATCTAGGCAATTTTAAATTTGACTTTAAGTTAGTATGGCTGTTTTGAGCCCAGAAAATGTTTCGCTAGCCACCAAACACTATGACATTTATCTATATGTCAGTTGCCTATACATTTCTTAAAAATGGACATCAAGTAATGTAACAGAAAAATTTACCTCTACAAAATGAAGAAGCTTTTCAGTGGATGCCTCAAAAGTTTTTCGAGCCATTTCTGATTTTCGCAATTGGCAGTCAAGTACTGTGATTCTCTTTCTCAACTCCTGAACACTTTCCTGGACAGATATCAAAAAGATTGTCTCACATACTTCTCCAGCTATACATTAGTGGCTCCTATTCTCAGTTATTATTAACTAGTATCTACCATTACCATATCATTTATTTTCTCTTTATTAAACATAACTTCTGATTTTAGGTGGCCCTTAACTAATGGCCTATTTAAAAGTTAAACTGCACAGAGATGCTATAAATTTTATGAGATAAGCTGCATATAACATTGATTCCTGCAATAAATTACATTTAAACTCAGTTAGTGTTTTTTTTTTTTTTGACAATACGATTTGCCAGATGCTGACAGAAACCCCTATCAGTGTGGCACAACCAAAAATGCTGAAGATATACAAATATGTTAGATAAGACAAAAGTCTCAAGGTCTGGGTGGTTCTCACTAAATGCTATTCTTGCTAAATGTTTAAATGTATAATAGTATTTTGTAAACATGGATCTAACCAGATAAGCTTGACAAGAGGAGCTTGACCAAAACTGAAACCAAACCAAGTAAGTCTAGCCAAGCACAAAAACGAAATCAACATATAATTAACCAAATAGTGTATGCAAGCAATGGGTAAGCCCCTCTTCACAGAGACAGAGCTTTGGATGTGAATCCCCTATCTCCTTTACTTGTTGTAAGTAAATAAAATTACCCAAGACAACCATATCTCATTCTTAAACAGAACAGCTCAAACAATGAACCCCTTGACTTCGGTAGCATATATCTTTAACATAATACAATCCAATGTAAAGCTGAGCTGGCAAGGAAGTAAAGGGATTCCATGGGCAGTAAAGGAATTCTATTAAGACAAGAAACAGCAATGCTGAGTGAACCACTGGAGTAAGAGTACAGTGCAGCATAATTTGCTCTGAGGGTATATGTTGATCTCTGGTAGCATACAGTTTGAGGTTTCATCAGGCACACATAGCAAACAGGAGAACTTTAATGGGTGAACTAGAAACAAACAAACTCACAAGGTGAACAGGGTTTTGACTTTGGTTCTGGTGAGTGGGTTAAAAAAAGTATCCCATAAATTACTGCTAACTACAAGCTTCCACTCATACAGGTTTAAGGTCAGACTTTATATTACTTGTGTGGTCTATAATTTATAAGTTGAAAATTTAGTTTAAATTGGTCCCAGGCTGGTAAAAGAAAACATATAACTTTCCTGGAGGGGTATTTTATAAACTCCAATATCAAGAATTTCTCACATATATTGTATCAAAAGAATATGCCCCCAAGAAATAAGCTCCCATAAATGAAAATTAGCTGAAGAAAGTAAATTATAGGGCCTGACCTATAAAAGACAAGAGATACTGGAGTGATTAGATAAAAGGTATAAAATAATATTTAATATGTTTTAAAAATTAAGAAATTGAAAACATAATAAAGGGATAAGAAATTATCAAAATAGATCTGATGACATAAAACTTAATTTTAAAAATAAAAATGTAATAATTAAATTAGAAGCTCTATGCGTTTATTGTCCAATTAAATACAGTTGAAAAGAGAACAGGCAAACTGGAAGACAGAGGTAAAGAAACTTCTCATAATGGAACAGAAAGATAAAAATGGACAATATTAAAGGAGGAAAAGAAATAAGAAGGAAGTAATTAGAAGATCTAGCATACATTCAATCTGAATAATACCCGCGAGACCAGAAAGAATGAAAGAATAACAGGATAACAGCTTAGGGTGTTTTAAAAATGACAAAGACATTTTCCTTCAGATCAGAAACCTCAATGAATCTAAATAATTAAGTCAACGATTTACCTATCATAGTCAAAATGCTGAACAGTGAAGATAAAAATATTTTAAAATCATCTAGAAAGAAACAACGGATGGCAAACAAATGACATATTGATGGCTATTGCAATCATGGAGTAAAAACAGTGAAAGAAATTAAATAAATACCAACTCAACAATTTTAAATGCAACAAAAATATATTTCAAGATCAAGAGTTCAATAGAGATGTTTTCAGACAAAGAAAAATGGAGAGAGCTTATTACCAATAGATCCTCCAGTTCTAAAAGCTGTTACTTCAGGAAGAAAGGAAATAATTCTAACAAGAAGGTCTGAGATGCAAAAAAGAATGTTGAATATAGAAAATGGTGAAAATGGTGGTCTACCTAAACAAAGGTTGACTGCACAAAGTAAACTATAAGAGTAATTTATGGTGTTAAGAGTCAAGGAAAAACTAAAATGCCAACAAAAATAGAACTTAAGTAGGAAGGACAACTGGATTTATGTTCTAAAGTGCCTTTAGAAGAAGGAGAAAGCTAGTGATTAGTTTTATAATTTAAGTTAAAATAGAATGTTAATATTTCTTAGGTAATCATTAAAAATAAGAAAAAGAGTATATAACTTCTAAACCAGCAGAGGGAAATAAATAAAATGGGAAGGGGTAACATAGGAGAAATCTGAACCAATCAAAAAAAAAAAAAAAGGCTAGAAATGAAAAACAACTAGAAAACATGAGACAAATAAAATGCACATATTAAGAGGGTGGAAATGAAGCCAAGTGAGTAGCAAATGAAAGAATGTAACTGAAATAAAAAAATGTAAAAGAATGAAAAGAATGTTAGTAAGACAAGAGGATAATCCAATACATATTGTTTACCACAGACACAATTAAAATATAAGAACACTGAAAAATTGAAAGTGAAAGGATGGAAAAAATACATATGTAAATAGTAATCAAAAGAAAGCCATTGCAACTAGTTTAATGTCAATCAAAAACAAGCATTAATGGGGAAAGAAGATTTCTAGATTGAAGAATCACATTTTTATAAAAGGATATTAACATAATTCCAAGTTTATATAAATCTAAAAGCATTACTTCAAAATACATAAAGAATATTAACCAAAAGGGAGATTTTTTAATTTGTCACTTCTCTGACAAATTAATGACTAGAAACAAGTGAACCCCAAAATTAATGACTTGAGTTTAAGTGGTCTCTAATAAAACAACTATATCAAACAATCACAGAATTCTTTTCAAGCTTACTTTATTTACAACATTTGTAAATATTGGCCATGTAGTAAGCCATGAAACCACCACCAACAAATTTTCTTGTTATCCTACAGACTAGATTCTCTGGTCACAAAGCAATTAACCCTTTTTGCCTCAGTGATGTTTATAAATCAATACTCAATCATAAATATGTAAATTCTCCCCAAATTAAAGTATATATTTAATGCGTTTTCAGTAAGAAGGCCAATTTTTTTTTCTTTTGGTAGAATTTATAAAGTGAGTCTAAAAAAATATAAAAGATGAAGGGTCACCTAGACAACACACTTTTAAAGAGAAAGAACTTGAAAGGTGATTAGATATCAAGACTTACTATAAAATATATAGTAATCAATATGATGTTATTTGCACAGGAATATTAAAAAAACAATAAAAGAGAATAGAGAGCCCCTAAAAATATCCACACACATGAAATCTTGATATATGATAGAGCTGATTTTGTAGATTGATTACAAAAGAAGAGTCTTTTGAATAAACGGTTTTTGTGTAGTTGGTTTTTCATTTAGAAGAAAAAATAAAGTGAATCCCCATCTCACACAATGTCACAAAATCAATGACAGAAGAACCAAAAACTTTAAAACTTTTAGAGGCAAATATGAAGTAATATCTTTATATCTTTGAGAATGTAAAAACTTTAAAAAATATACATGAGAGAAATTGATAAGTCTGATTACATGAAAATTAAGAGCACCTGCTCATTTCACCATAGGGTGAAAAAGCAAGCCATAAATTCAGAAGATTTTTATGACATATAATATATTATAGGTTATATGTGATTAGAACATATAATCACTACCTATCAATATTAAAAAGACAATCCAATGGAAAAATGGCTAAAGGATATGAAGAGTCATTTCACATAGTAACACAGATGCCTAATAAATATAGAAATATATGCTCCAGTGTCTTTCTGGGCCCGAGGGCAAAGTCCTGATTTACAGTGTATAGGACTTTTCCCCAGTTGTCAACCTGATGTCAATAAATACAGAGTTGAGAAGAGATGTACATCATTGGCTCTCCTGAGCCAATGCCATGATTCCAGTATTAGTAACCAGGGAAATTCAAATTAAATCACAATGAGATATACTTATCACACCTGACATACGGATAAAAATTAAAAGTAAAGGAAAACAGTGTTAGCAAGGATGTGGAGTAAACAGTAATTCTCATTCATTATTGGTGGCAGTAAAAATTGGTTCAGAAACTTTCAAATACAACTGGGCATTACCCAGTAAACTTGATCATACAGTCATCATTTAATCTAGTAATTCCACTCCAAGATATGAACCAAAAAGAAACTGTTACACATGTAGAGCAGGAGGACACACACACACACACACACACACACACACACACACACAATTTTAGCAACATTATTCATAATAAAAGAAAATAAAAACAATTGAACTGAACTGTCCATCAAATACAGAATGAATAAATATATTATATTTATCCATTTATCCAATAGATATAATACATATATATTATATCTACTCAATGGTGTACAAAAATGGCAGTGAAGGCATAAACTAGCTATAAACTTTAGTTGAATCACAAAAACAAAATGTTGAGTGAAAAAAGAAAGTCAGAATAATATATATAGTATACAGGTAAAACAAAATAATATATTGTTAAGGGATATATACTAGGTCATAAAATTATAAAAAAAATCATTAACATGAAACCCAAGAAAGTGGTTACTCTGAAGGCAAGAGAGAAGGTTAAAATTGTAGAGGGACATGGTGGCTCTTCAAAAGTATTGGTAATGTTTTATTTCTTAAGCTTGAGATGAATAAAAGAAAAAGCAAACCAAGTAAATGAGTAAATAAACAGTTTATACAAGGAGAAATTATAATGAACAATAAAAAGATTACAAAAAGAATGTGTGTCTTAAAAACAAATATTTGAATATCAATCCTGTAATGTCTTGACCAATGTCTCTTCAAGCATTCTCAAATAATTAAAAAAAAAAGTTTCCTTCTCCTTCTCCACTGGTACTGAGTTTGGAAAATGTTAAAATGCTGATGTCTAACATATTTCTTTTTTAAAATACAGACTGTTTTTAGAGAAAGGTTAATGGCTTAGCTTAGGGTCCTAAGAGAAATGGCATGAGACCCTGTTGTGCTAAAAAATAAAAAAATAAATAATATCTATCTATCTATCTATCTATCTATCTATCTATCTATCTATCTATCTATCTATCGAGAGAAAAAGAGAGAAAAGATCGGAATTTAATTACCAGACAACTTAGGACAAAAATGTTTCTCAGTAGGAGGTGGAAGAGAGAATTGCAAATAACCTATGTTTTAAAAAAAATTTGATAAATTCATGTTAACTCCTTAAACATAATTTTTAAAAGTATTTTTAAAGACTGATTTTTTCCTTCCAAAAGTAACTAGTTATAAAAAAAAAATGATCTCCATGCAGTTATAAAATATCTATTTCAATTTATTTACTTTTCTACCTTACAGCAGTGAGTAAAAATTTATATATCTATTAGTTTTTGAATATCATTCAACAAATACAGTGTGTATTATGTAAAAAAAAAAAATCCCATGAAAAAGTTCTTGCCTTCTATAAAGTATTCAACATTCTGCTATTGAAATTAGATCCTACTATAATCAAATTCAGTTTCTTTCTATGAATTATTTTGTGCTTTGGGTAAAAATTACTTAACTTTTACAATTCCTTGAGTGTTTTAATCAAAGAGTAAATTCTATCCCTAAACTTTCCTCCCTCCAAATTAGCAAGTTGAGAAACAAAAGGAAAAACAACAACAATGCAATCTATTAAATGTTAAATAGCTCCACAATTTATTGCCTGAGCAGTATAGTGTTGACCAATGGCCCAAACAAATTTAGAGTGCATGCTTTTCCATCCCGAAGACATCTGAATAAATAGAGGCTCACAACCCTCGCATTACCTCCATCATGACACATCATCCAGTCATTGAATAATAGAAGACAAACACTGACCTAGTTTAGAAGTGCAGATGAAAAGAAAATGAAAACAGGATACATGACAACGGCAAGGAAACCATGGAAACTAGAAGAGGGGACTGTTTTTGCTTACTTTATTTTGGTCAGAATAATCAGCAAGCTGAGCCTTTAGCTCTGTAATCTCAGCCTCTAACAGACGGATCACTTCTTCATAGTCCATTTCCATTCCATGTGCCTGTCTCTGTGCAGCTTCGGCAAGATGAATCCGACTTCGCAGAGCTCTTGTTTCTTCAGCTACAGCTTTGGCTTCCTAAAGATTTCAAAATTGATGTAATTGAAAAAAAAAAACATGTAAAAATAGTTTAGTGGTTTAAACAAAATATTTTCCTCCCTCTTGAAATTGTAATTCTGAAACTTAATCAATACACGAATGTTCCTCACATCTCATTTTAAAAATATTCATTTCATTTTATTATATAGAGTAGCAGCCTGATCTAACTTGTCCTCTGTTAATTTCTTAGATAATTTTCACTATGGAATCTTCAACTTCACACACATAGCATAACATTTTGAAAATAAGAGAAGTAAAAGAGAACTGAAAATGGAAAACAAGAATAATTGGTTCGAAAGATGAAAAGAGTAGGTTTCCACAAAACTCAACTACTTCGTGGTAGGGCTCATTTTCTTAGGAGGCTCTTGCAGCTTCATCAGATACTGCTGAGAGATTTATGGTGTTGTGGGGCTTCTCCGAGGTCCAAGCCCCAGGAGCCAAAGCGTACTCCTAGAGGTTAGCCTAATTGCTACTTCTCCTTTTCATTTTAAGCCAAAAGGTAGAATTCAGCAGAAAGATATATAACTATTTCTATAGAGTGAAATGCCCACAAGACCTTTATTAAACACATGTTATGTCTCATGTGATTTATGGGTCTCCTCTCATTTAACTTTTAGAACAACATTGAGAGAAAGGAATTATTAAAAATCATTTTATACATAATCAAATATTGGCTCAGGGAGGTTAGGTGAGCAGTCCAAGGACACAGAGTGATTCCAGAATTTAAAACTAGGTCTGCCTGACTCCAACTTTAATGCTCTTTTCATTATTTTACTTTGCCACTAGATGACAAAAACAAAATATAAAAACAAACAAAACTACACGTTAGCTACATTCTCCACCTTAGGAAGGGGATGGGGCAGCCAACCACTTGCTCTCTTAAAATGTGCCTTGGTGCTGGGCCAATGATAGTTCTCCAGGACACCAATATAATTTAACATGGCAGTTATTATATTGCAAACCATTTCTTTTTCTTTACTTGATGCAGAAATGTCTTTTCTCTGCAATGGAACTTTCTAGACAATTGCCATGGCTAATATTCAACAATGGTTATTTTAATTTTCCTGGAGCTATCACAGGACACTTGATTTTGTTCAAGCCCAAATACAACTGAAGTGAAGGAAGAGTTGCAAATATGGACACATTTTTAAGAATCAAATTTTAATTCATGCATTCAATACTATTTATTAAGTATTTATTTTGTTTCAGGTTCTGGTTTAAGTACTATATATAGATTGAGCACTAAACAAAATAGAGAAAAAATTCCTCCCTCCTGCCCCCTAGAATTTACACTCGAGTTTGGGAAGATAGTAAAGTAGAGATTATCAGTAAAGATCTCATTGAGAAATACACTTGATTAGAGACTTGCAGGAGGGATGAAGCCATGCATATTTCTCAAGAAGGAGAATTCTGGGCAGAGGGAAGAGCTTGTGCAAATGCCCTGAGACGGGCCTGTGCCCTGCATCTTCAGAGAACAGTAAATGAAGCCAGTGGCAGAAGTAGAAAAGGAACAAGTAGTAGGATGAGTGCAGAGTGGTAAGAGGAGCAAGGGCAAGGATGGGGTTGAGGTGGAGTGACAGGTCTTAAGGAGATTTGTAGACTGTTTTAAGGACTTTGGTTTTACTCAAGGTGGTATGGGAAAGGACTAGAGGGTTTGAGCAGAAAAATAATATGATCTAACTTACATATTAGGTAATATTATATATCTCTCTATATAATTATATGTATATGTATATAATTATATAGAGAGATATGTAAATACATATATGTATATATATCTTTTCCTTCTGTGTTGAGAGTAGAAAATAGCAGGTGGGCAAGGATGGAGCAGGGAGAAGAGAAAGGGGACAGACTAAAAGTAATTGTGGCTTAGACAAGGGTAACAGTGGTGGAAATAATGTGAAGTGGTTAGATTCTAAATGTAGTTTGAAAGTCAAACTAACAGAACAGTTAGTTCAACATCATTAAAAACCTTTCCCTAGTAGTTACTGCATCTAGACAATCATGTTATATGCTAAAAAAGACAATGGGATAAAAGATCCCTTCTTTTTTCTAGCTTAGCTTAGAACATTAGGTATGACTTAGGTAAGTGGAGGAAGAGAGTAGGGCATGTTAGACAAAATGAACAATGTGAACAAAGGAAGAGAAGGCTTGTATTGGGGGAAGTCTTGAAGCCTTCTGAGAAGAAATTAATATGAGAACATGGTCTTTTAAAAAGCTAAATCTAGCAGCAGGGTGCAAGACAGAAAGATGTGGCCAACCAACTGCCTACTACACCCTGATTAAAAGAACTTTATCTCCTTATTTTTTAAAGTAACTGTCTTGTAATAAAAGAATATTTTTAGAAAAAAATATCTGGGGAAAACAAATGACATTTACTTAGCCTCACAGTCACATCAGTCAGTTCAGCACAGGTAATCAAGAGCCACCAGTGCCACAGGTAGATCAACGTTCACTTCAGACTATTGCTGTGCACACAAAAGGAATGGTTTAAGATATGTTGGCACTACCCTAAGTGTTTCACATTGGTCAACTTGGTTAATCTGCATGGTGCCATGTGAGGTTTATCTATTATTGTATTAACTTAAAAGGTAGGAAAATGAAGCAGAGAAAGTTGAAGTAACTTGCTCAGAATCACAAATCTAATAAGTGGCTGAGCTAGGAATTGAACCCAGAAAGTTTAGTTACAAAGTTCATGCTCTTGGCTGCTATGCCATACCACTTCTCTAACGATAGACACTGCTTAAAAAAAAAAAAAAAAAATTACTCGTACATGGCAATATCACCAGTGACTAACCCTACATGAGCTTAAGATGTGGCATTACAATTTCCTCAAAAACATTTGAGGCAGGTACATCATTCTCTATTTTCCATCCAATCAAGCTAGAAAAAATATATTGTCACTGAAGAGAAAGGGGAGGGGCAGAGAATTCTCCATAGCTGCAATGAAGAATAACAAATTTGATGATTTGTCTCCTTCACACTCACTTCATGCAGCTTTTATTCCTCTATAAAAACAGCACTTTTATTTTTGTTCAAAGAATGCTAGTTAATTAAATGAAGAATCTGGATGGAATTTAAATAGCCACTATAGTGCACTGATGGTAATACAGTGTGAAATGAAGTTGGGTGGTAAAAGATGCAGAGGTTTTGATGCTGAATAAATTCATGCTATTTCTTTTGTAAATGTATAACTGTCAAGTTGGTAGATGTGACCCCTTAGCAAAGTTCTAGCCCAATTCCCACTGAATGGATGTTTAAAAGATTAGTGCATTGAAATGATGACTCTTAGAGGAAGAAGTAAAGAAAAGATAGCCAGCAGTGTTCTGTACTTAGCAAGATACAGGATAGCATAGATCCATATTTGATTTTCCTCCCGGGCTGTCTTCTAATAAATAACTGTAAAGCCTCCTATGTCAGTAACAATTGACCCAGAATTCCCTTAGTCACCTGACCATGAGCTTGATACCATATTGGCGTAAAAACTGCAGTCAGTTCACTGATTTTCTTTGTATTAGGTAAAGATTAATTCAGTTTAGAAATTTAGAAAATAAAAGGGAAACCAAGATGTAATAGTGAATCAGAAAAACCTACATAAGTATGCTTTTTAATACTAAGCACTATAAGAAATATACTAAAAGGGAGTTGAATTATAAAGTCAAATCTCTTGATTTTTTTTTTTTTTTGGTGATACTGAAGAAATGCCTTTAATTCATTGTGTCCCATTGTAAAATAAGGATTTTTCACCTCACAATTTTATGATGAATCTTCAGGGGAAATCATACCAAATTCTCTGAAAATATAATTCAAACTAATGAAAAACTTTGTAGGCTATAAATACTTTGAACTTAGCTATGGGATTGTATTGAGACAAAGGGCATTATAAACACACACAAAGGGCACTATAAACTCAGATGAAAGACAATGTGTGTGTTTTTCCATACACAGCACTTTTCCCCCATGAGGCAACATGATATAGAATAAAAAACATGAGTGTTGGATGAGCTGTGTAGTTCTCTAAGACCTTGTTCATTTGTATAATGGGAAATAATACCTACTTTATAGGACCAAAACAACTCACAAGAGAGTTAAAGAAACTCCTATGGTAGTTGATACAGCTTTTTCCCATTCCTCTTTACTGCTTTTGAAAAATATATGTAATTGCCTATGAGATTAGAGAGCTAGAATAGATAATTTATTAAGGGCTTTCCTGAGGCACTCAGTTAGTAATATTGGTTATTGATACCAATATTAGAGTTGTTTGGAAACAGCACATATATGTCTTTTTTAATATTAGCAACAATCATGTAAAGCCTTTTCTTCTCTGGTTATGAGCCATAATGGCTCCCTAAAGTAGAAGGAAAAAGCACTAACAGCAGTTGCACATCTGTAATCAGCTGGTACACCCACATCACTAGCCTTAGAAGTTCTGTAATTTTAAAGCTAATCAGTAAATCTTTTAAAATGTCAATGGCTGACAGGAGAAAAAGGAGACCTGCAAAGAGATATATGTTTTAGTGTAATGTAACTTATGCCACCGAACCCAAAAGAATGTTTCTTATCAGCTTCCTACATTCACTCATTGGAAAAACCTTTCTTGGTCTAGGTCCCATCACAGCTGTGAAAAAGATTAAGGGTTATTACAGGAAGAGAGCTGTTGAAGGAAAAGTTGAAAAGCAAGTTTTATCTAGTTTCCTTAACTTACGTATCAGATTTAGTAAAATATGTATAATATTCTTCTCAATGGATGATCTCAAAGTAATTTGCAGATATTTATAAACGAATCTAAAACTTCTATCTCAAGCATGGACGCACCTGGGGGAGAATATTAATCCACAGAACTTTACATATGCCTTTGATATGTGCTCCCTTCTTTCACTTTCCTTATTTCTCCATGTTTACATCTAGCCCACTAGTCTACTTTACCAACTAGTTATTAAGCATTGTGAAGTTTTTATTTATGATATATTTGCAGCCACTCCTTAATTTCCATTCTTATCCCTACATTACTGATTCATGTTATTGGCTCACACAAAGGTACTTAAAAATTTCCAGATCATTCTCTCCTACGTCCAGGTTGCTTTTGAGCACATTACTCCTTTCACTAGTTGTATAAACCTTTCCCCTTTTTACTTTATTCAATTTTCATCCATTCTTCAAAATTTACTTCAGTTTTTACCTTCTCTAATCTCTGCAGATCACTTCTGCTTATAATTATTTTCCCTTCTTTTAATATTTTATATCTGTTGTTTTAATTAATCATGTGTTACTTAGTATTTTGTACTGCTATCTTGAACTGTCATCAAAATATTAAATATATTACAACCTAACTTTGTAAAGTCAAAAGGTACTTACTGCCCAAAGTAGAACATAACTTTCTGAGAATTAAAACCTCACCTAATATAAACAGGTGCTCCACTTAACATAAATATGAGATATAACTGAGTTGACAATCAGTGAAAATGACTATTTTGTATTTCATATACTATAGTAATTGCTCTAAAGAACTTAATTAGCTAAGAAGCTTTCATACAAAAGTTCTTCATAAAAGGTTTCAGCTTAATGGAAATATTAATAGAATGATATATTTCATGTAAATGATTATAACAATGATAAACCATGCTTAGAAAAACAACACAAAATAAAAAGCAAATTATTTCATTAAACTCCTTTTATATATAAATTAAATGAATATCCTTTTATAGTATTTATCAAGCAAGTCAAGTGAAATTATATCAAAACCAAGTGAAATGAAGAACATATCAAGACTGAAACAAGACAATTACATTTTATTGAGTTTGACAATTTTGTTTCTTGGTTTTTCATTAGATATATTAAAAAATTTAAAGATTTAATAATTATGCATACTAGTTTATATCTCCCTAAAAATTATATTTTTTCATAAGTTTATACAGTAGTACATGTTTTCAAGTACTGTATAATCTTGAAGGTCCTTTCCAACCCCATCCATATCCCTGTTTCTATGTTTTAGGTGGTGACACTTCTTTGTAAAGTGTGTAAAAATGATAGATATTTGAAATCCAAGAAACAAAGATTTTTTTTAGTTTATATGAAAAAGTGAAATCCTAACTGTGCAAAGGAAGATTTGGTTAAGCTTTCTAGAGGAAAAGCAGGTCAATCAAATTATAATTAGCTCTAATTAACCCTCCCAAGAGCTGTCAGCTTCTTCACCTGCAGCTGCCTCATTCTCCAAAAGGTGCAAAATTGAGTTCTGACTCTGAATATCAAGGAAAATCAAAGAAACTATTTTTTTCCCCAAAGAAACTATTTTCAATCTGTTTATAAACAGAATTCCCTACTCAAAGACAAGCATATATGTACATCTACCTGATAAATTTTACCAAGTGAACCCATTCACAATATAAATATTAATTAGTTAAAACTCTGTTTTGACAATATATTTAATCCTGAACATGTATTTTATGGTTTAGTGAAGGTCGACACAAAGAAAAAGCTATTTTCCTACTTCTCTAATTCTGGTTACAGATGTACCAAAAAGGAACAATTCCCGTATTGGAAATTTCTTTTCATTATCAGAGTTTAAAACTCTGTTCATCAAAACCTAATAGAGCTCAAAGGCTACTTTTTCACCTATTAAACATTTAGAAATCATTTGAAGTTTGGGGTTTAAGAGAGATCTTGCTTCAAAATAGAAATATATTCCTTCCAAATTAACCTTTAGAGGTTTAATCCAATAAGAATCAAAATTTTCAAGAATTTTGTTTGTTTTGGAAAAACTTGAACAACAATAACAACAAGGGAAAAAAAGAAAAAAAAGAAGGAAGAAACGAGAAAGAGAAAGAAAGAAAGAAAGAAAGAAAGAAAGAAAGAAAAAGAAAAAGAAAGAAAGAAAGAAAGAAAGAAAGAAAGAAAGAAAGAAAGAAAGAAAGAAAAGAAAGAAAGAAAGAAAAGAAAGAAAGAAGGAAGGAAGGAAGGAAGGAAGGAAGGAAGGAAGGAAGGAAGGAAGGAAGGAAGGAAGGAAGGAAAGAAGGAAAGAAGGAAGGGAGGGAGGAGGGACATGACCCAAGGATTTAAGGCATTTAAATCTATACTTAAGGCATTTAAAGCAATAATAGTTGGTACTGGACAAAGAAGAGTTAGATAAAACATTCATCTACTCAATAGATATTTATTGACAAAATAATTAGAAAGATCAGATGCCTCAAACAGACCACAGATTGTATAAGAATTTAATCTATGATAATGTAGATACCATAAAACAGTAAGTGATTGTGAAAACAAACTATTTGGAAAAAAATTTGTATAGACTTTCATCTCATACCGGTATCAAGTGAAATAATTTCAGACATTGGAGGAAAACTAGGTAAATATGTATCTAAAATCTAGCTAAGAACAAACTTTTAAAAAGTTTTTTAAAAAGAGAATTCACAAAGAAAAAGGTAGATTTGACAACACAAAAACACCTGTGTTTAAAAACTGAAAAAATTATAAATGTTTTTTGCATATAGATGAAAATATTTGTGACAGATTTGGTAGAAATAGGGTTAATAACTACAGTGTAAGGAGATCTTATAAAATGATGTGGCGAAAGGGGGAAACAGTCATTAGTTAAGAATACAAGAGAAGTGAAGAAGAAAAAGCAGGAGTGTTAAGGCGATACAGATAACATAAGGGGCACATGGTCAGGGATGGCAGAAAGTCACTAGCAATCATAGCAGGAAATCAGCTGCCTTCGATACTGAAGAATTGTGATGAAATTCACAATTTAATTTGAAACCCATGGTCATAGACAATCTTTGGGAAGTAAATGGATGACAATGAATCAAAGTATAATAGTTTCAAATAGAGTGATTTATTTATGCAGGGTTAGGTGTGACTAGAAAAGTCTTGTTTTTAATTCTAAAATAGTTTGTGAATAAATCATTTAATACAATGTCATGAGTCCCATATTGAAGTAAGTATACCAAAAGTGTTTCTCACATAGTAAACTGCCAAGATAAGAATTTTATATTATCAACTGCCTTATCACTACTTCCTCCTTGGGTAAAATTTACTAGTTTGTCAGCCAAATTAATATATTGCTCTAACACAGAGATGTTTAAATTATACCCTTGAAAGGTACTCTCTTAGTAACTTACTAATGAAATTTTAGAGATTTATATTTATTTGTTTTTAGTTAAATAAGAAAAATTATAGGGAGTAATGCCTACTGTGAATACAAAGACATCTGTGACAACTCACCAGCTATAGGGCACCTATTCTGAAATACTTTGTAGAAAGTGATGGTTTTGCTCTATTTTTCTTACTAAATTGAGAGCTTCTTCTGACAGTATGTCTAGCTTTCACAGTGCATCCATACAAAATAAGCATTAAATAAATGTTCTTCATATCCCTTGCCAAATCTCCCTTATAAGTTACTACAGGTACATGTGAAACAACTGATGAAGGAATGCTGAATGTCATCCCTGAACAGCCAGAAAATAAGTGGCTCCTGGTATGCAACCCACAACCCTAATATCAGTTCTAACTAAGCCAACCAACTACAGAAAATACTGTGATCAAATGAACTGCAAGATTTCTATGAAGAATAAGATCACTTGCCTTCCCAAATCCTCCAACACTAAAAATTCTGTGATTCTAATTAATCTAACACAATTACCTAAGTTCAGCAGTATAAATAGAATAATAAAATTTCTCTCAGCCTTCTTAAAATTCTAAATACTTTTTCTATATTAAAAAGAAGCAACTACTTGGAAATGGGAATTCTGAAATAGATGTTCGCGTTTGTCATTGCTTGCTTAGAATGCTACATTCACCTCCACTCAGTCACTAGATGTGGCCAGTGTCTGTGCAAGCGGGCATGCCAACTGGCTGTCTGCGTGTTCCTTTCCTAAGCAAACTGTCTTTAACTTAGGCAGTGTCTTGGGCAAAGTCTAATGTTAAAGAATGCACTGGTCAATTTTTGATTCACACAAAAAGAATTAACGTTGAAAAATAAGGCCAACCAAATTTGTTTAATAGGTTTTTCCACTCAGATTGCTGTCTAGCATTATAAGAGTTTTATAATTTCTTTTCTCAAAGAGGTTTTTTTTTTTCTTTTTAAAAATCATTTGAAGATCATTGCAGATTACTACAGTTGCAAGAAATAACAGAGGTTTTCCGTACTCCACTCAGTCTCCCCCAATGGTTAAATCTTGTATTACTATAGTAGACTATCACAACCAGGAAACTTCGTTGATACAATCCACCAACTTTAATCAGATTTCACCAATTTTATATGCACTCAGCAGTAAAAAAGAACAACCTATGGATATACGCAACATCCTAGATGGGTCCCAAGAAAATTATGTCGAGTGAAAAAAGCCAATCTCCAAAAGTGTCATGCTATATGATAACATTTATACACCATTCTTGAAAAGATGAAATTATAGAGATAGAGAATAGATTAGTAGTTGCCAGGTGTTAGGGAAGGGGTGAGGGGTTGGTAGAAGGAAGAGGCTATAGCTATAAAAGAATATCATGAGCGATCTTTGTAAAGATGATTTTTAATAGAAAATAAAAGTTGATATTGTGAGGTCACAGGTAACCATCTGAAATGGAAACATAGGAACATTTTACTATAGCACCCTTTTAGAACAGAAAAGACTGACAAATCAAATAGATGTATTTTTCTTCTTTTTGCCTCTAAAAATTAGATCAGCATCTTGGAATATTTACTAGTGCTATACTGAAATACTATAGAGTTTGGATTGCTAAAGACAAAAAGGGTGTGGGAACTCATATTAATTTTAAAAACTAGAGACTTTACTATATCTTTAATAAATGCACAAAGAAAAACAATCTCTGAAGGTGTAAAAACATGAGTACTTCCTTAGTAATCATATATTGTTGTTCCTTTTAGAGAAAGTATATTTCTTCTGTCCGTAAAGTTTCCTTTATTGTTTAATCCATAAGCCAACATGGCTCACATGCCAGCTGCATCAGCTGTAACTAAGTCCATGTTCAGCCTCATCTGACTACAGAGAATCGCGTGCTAATTTGACCTTACATTTCTGCCTCAAAACTTCATGCCTTCCTCAAGCATTTAACCCAACCTTTGCAAAGGTGAGGCCAAGTACAACTGGACTCATCTGAACATAAAGAAATTGCCAAATAAGCAGTTTCCCATGTTTCCTTAGGGCAAAGACTGGTTCAGACAAGCAAACTATTTCTGCTTTGGGCTGCTCACCAATTCATCGCTGCCTTAGGTCATAACACTATACTGAAAGAAACTTTAAAAACAACTTAAGTGTGAGAGCAGGTTTTAGAAAGTTGTTGATCAAAGGAAGTTGTGAGAAGATGGCCCATGCCTGTTAAAAGTTGTTAGAACTTGAAGAAAAAATAACAAGTGTAATCTCATAGAAAATTGTGCTCATTATTTTAAACAGTAAAGTTGGGTTATTCTGTAAGACATAAAAACTCATCAAAAATACTTAGATTTTAGAGAACAGTACAGCCAATTCTTTACAAATAGTAAAGTATTCTGATAGCCATATTCGGTTGAAAAAAGTAATGTACCTTATACCTCTGGTGAAAAAGGATCCCTTAATAACCTGTTATTTCATTTCATATTTCTTTCTTTCCTCCTTCTCCCTTCCTTTTTCCAATTCTCCATTTCTCCCTCCCTTTTTGTTCTTCATACTTCCTTTTGGGTCACTACAATAAATAAAGGTAAATTAATTTCCATATTTTAAAGTGCTAATGTACTTTCAAAAAGGAAGATTATTCTATTTTTAGGATCAGGTCACAGTCTCAAAATAATTCAATTAAAAGTTTATAAGTTAATGAACAAAGGATATCAAATTGTGTTCTCTTTTTGGAAGCAACTGGTAACCATCATTGTAAAATAAATTAAAAATTGATATAATAGTGTTTAATAATTAGGTTACCTATGTATTTAAAATATTTATATGGTGTAATCATTAGAAGAAACTGCTAAATTTCATACAACACAAGCTTTCAGTTTAAAAAATTTTTAAGAGAATTATATGCACTTACTCTCTACTTGTAATTTTTAAAGACTCTTTTGCTAATTGTAAAAAAAGATATTAATCATTGAAAAAATGGAAAGGTAGTTATTTTCACTAAAGGATAGGAATACTTTCATTAACAGTAAGTCCATAACACTGAAATAATGACATTGTCTATAAATCGAAGAAGCTGATGGTATGCATGCTCAATATGCTAACAAAAAAAATGGACAGCATTAGGGTTGATTTGGGGTAGTATATTTTTTATGTCAAGTGTGTATTTCTGAAATGAATAGTTATATTAGTATGCATGCATGTGGATTTGTAAACAGATATATGTATATATATTTTTAAAAATTATTTTTGTTAAAACTGGAAAATATACATTAAACAATAACATGAATTAAAACATCTTTATTTTCAGTTGCATTTCTCCTATTTTATCAATCACATCATTACAGCCTTTCAATCACCAAATTACAAAGCCTCGACTGCTCTCTGATTCTTACTGCACATTCAATCACTGTTAAGTCTGGTTGACCTTATCTTTATATTATCTTTCACACAGACTCTTTAGTATATTTGGTATAATTCCATTGCCACTACTCTTTTAAGTCTTCCATTGCCTATTATTTGAACAAGTGCTTCTCAAATGTGAAAGTGCATATAAATCATCCAAGGACTTGTTAAATACAGATTCTGATTCAGTATGTTGAGGCAAGACCTGAGAATCTGCATTCCTAAGTTTCAGGTGTTGTTGACACTGCTGATCCTGAACCACTCTTTGAATAGCAAGAATGTAGAGTTCTAGGTCTGCATTGTCCAATGTGGTAGCCACTAGCTCTATGTGGCTATTGAGTGCTTGGAATATTGTTAGCCGACTAAAAAATTAAAGTTTTAATTTTAATTAGTTTGCATTCAAATTAAAAAAAAACATTAAAAGTATAAAATATTTTTCCATCACACACAACTTTATTGTTTTGGTATAATTAGACTTCACTTTAATCACTGTATCATTTAAGATATTATTATTGAACTGTTGTGTCTGTGTCAGGCATGTGAGCATTTGAGTACACATAAACACATAACTGGTCTGGTTACTGTTAGTGAATTAATTTTTAAAAATCTTACGTATTTTCTACCATAAATCAGTACATGGGTTTTAATTACTGATAGTGTTATATAAATTAGCTACAAAACGTAAACATTTTTGAAAAATGCTTAGCTAATATTAATAAATTTAGAATTGTTTTCAATATATGCAGTACTCCTTTGATGTTAATAATGTTGAGTTGAAAAGATGTGGTTTTGAAATGATTTTGCCTCACTCTTCTAAAAACGTGAAAGTTTTGTTAATATGGATGTAAATATTAAAAGAAAAAGATCTTTGGCATTCATTTCAGTTACTGGAAACTTTTAAACTATATTTAGAACATCTGTGCATATGAATTTACCTTTTCAACAGGAAATGCTATTAAATCTATCTTATCTGTTAAACACAGATCCAGTATTTCCAGTGGAAATTTAGTGTATAAATTAATATGTGCTGTAAGTGTAAAATAATACTGACTTCAAAGATACAGTAAAAAAATATGAAACTATCTCATTAATAAATTTTAATATTATTGCATGTCAAAATGATATTTTAAATACATTAGACTAAAACAAAATATATTTTTAAAAATTTTACCTGTTTCTTTTTACTCTTTCTAAAATGTGGCTACTAGGATATTAACAATAGATAGGTGGCTTTCATTATATTTCTCATTGGACAGTGCTGGTCTAAACTATTAAGAAAGCCTCTTTTCTCCTCTTCAGATACTTCCCCAACTGCTGTTAATTAATCTTTTTAAAGTATATATACTCTTCATTCAACCCTTAAAGCACTCACCAAATATTTACTGAGTGACTACTTTGTGTCAGTTATTGTTCTAAGATAAATCAGAGAACAAATCAAAGGTAGCTGAAGCTCACCCCCTAGTCCGGCAAAAACATAACTATTATCTAATATGTAAGGAAGCAATCAATAATACAAAAATTTCACACAGTGAGAGTTGGAGTGTTAGTGGGTGATGATACAGAGAGAGGGGCTGGAGAATTAGTAGGGAAGGAGACGAGGAAGAGTGTGATAAGAGATGAAGTTATTGCTGTAATAGGAGTGTAGGTCTGGAGGATAGTATGGCAGATCAAGCCGGCTTTTAGAGGCTTTGTCCTGTACTTGTAGGCTTCTACTTGTAAGATTTTGGGTTTTACTCTGAGTGAGATGGAAAGTCCTAGAAAGTTCTATGTTTTAAAAGGATATTCCTTGCTGTATTCAGATTGGACTTGGGGGTTAAAACAACATGATCTAATTGGAAGTTATAACTGAAACACAGGCCGGAGATGATGATGGCTACACCAGTGATAGAAGTGGTGAGAAGTGGTAAGATTCTGCAATTTTTTAAAAGTAGAGCCAAGTTAGACGAGAAGTGTGAAAGAAAGAAAAGGATCAGATTATATATGGAGTTAAGTTAATAATTTTTCGTCCTTTGTCAAGTATCTTCAATAGCTGTTCACTCTCTAAAACTTTACGTTGATATTCAAGCACCTATATTGCCCCAACATACCCCGCATATGTCATTTACTAACACTGTCATCTGTCCAAGATTTCCTAGTGTTCCTGGACCTTTAATAATGATGACAAAAGAATGCAAATAAAACTACTATTTTTAGGAACCTACTATATTTCTGAGTGTCAGGCTCTTAAACTCAAACAAATTATAAGACCAATATCACATTTCTGAGAAAAAGAAACAAACATATTAACAAATAATAGTAAAGTCAGCAACAAAGAAAGCATATTTTGACTCTAAAGACAAGACTTTTGCTTTCATACAATGATTTTTATGCTATATCCTTGCCTGGAATGCTCTTCCCTTTCTATGCCTGGTCCAGTCCATGTGTCACATTCTCTATAAAAGTATCCTTATCCCTTAGCCAAAATTAGATTTTCTTCCTCTAAAGCAAATGGTCAAACAATTTCCTCCTATTTCTCAGTATGAATATTTCTTCTTCTATTATTTATAATAATGACAATAACAGTTAATATTTGTTGAGTGCTTACTATGTGTCATAAACATTTATAATATTCATATGACCTTAATACTTCTTATACTCTTGTGATGGATACTATTATCAAACTCATTTTACAGGTGAGGAGACTGAGGCTTAGAAAGGTGAATTCATTTGCCTAAGGTCAAAAGCAAGCAAGAGGGAGGGTCACGGTATAAACCCACATGGTCTAACCCAAAGCTCATTATTTACTAGGCTACTCCTTATGCCAAGTCACCTTTCATCATATAAGATTATTTCTCCTTTTTTTTTCCCTATGTCCAATCTTTTCGACTGAATCGTATTAAGTTCTGATACAGATTAGTCTTAGATTATTTATTCATGCAGACTTGACCTTCCTTAACAACAGAAACTAATCCAGAGAAATAAATACAGGAGGGCCTCATGTGGAAAAAGTAGGTATTGCTTGAAAAAGAAAACAAAACTGGCATTTGTCCCTATATTTGTATCTTAACCAGCCTGTAACATAATGAATATTTTTATCAAGTATGCATAATATTTTAAAGCACCTAGTTTCAAACATTTAGAAGAAAATAAAATTTTCATTGATTGTAGAAAAAAAATCTACCCTATAATTTAACATGCTAAAATTAACAAAGGTTTATAAATGTCCACTTTCAGAAGGCAAAGAAACTAAAATGTAAAAAGGTCTAGTCATACAAACTGTTGAAGGTATTGAAGATACAGAATTTAAAAAACTAAAAAGGCATATCAACCAAAGTATTTAAAAATAATAAAATGGGGTCTGAAAATTCATCAAAAAATAGAGGGCTTTTAAAAAATTTTATTTAAAAATAATTTCAAATATATAGTATAGTTGCAATATCACAAAGAATATCCTCATACTCTTCACCCAGATTTACCTAACTCACCAGATTCACCCTTTGCCAATGTATTCATGAGTGAGAAATAAAGTATTCTTGTAAGTCACTGATACTTAAAGACCGTTGTTGCTGAGATTTTGCATATTCTGTCTCTCTCTCATTATATACAAATGCGTGCACACACACACATACATATACATACACGTGCACATACATATATATGTTTTATATACAATACACATAAATAAACAGACATATCTAAATCTTTTCTTAACCATGTAATGTAAGTTACATACATCATGATGGCTCTTTACCTCTAAAAACTTCAGTATTTCCTAAGTGTGATATTCTCTTACATACCATACTCCAAATTTAGGAATTTTGATATTGATTCAATACTTTTATCTAATATACTATTGTATTCCAATTTTGTCTCCTGACCCAGTAGTTTCCTTTATAGCATCTTCCCCATTCCAGCGCAGAATCCAGTCTAGGGTGCAGTACTCTATTTAGTCTTCATAGCTGTTTAGCCTCTTTTAAATCTGGAACTTTTTATCACCTTTATTTTTCTTCTATTTTTTTTTTTCATGGCATTGACATTTCTGAAGAATATAACTCCTTCTCACACACATACACATCTTTAAAAAAATTGTCCCTCATTTTATGTTTGTCTGGTTTCCTCATGGCCAGATTCAGGTGATACATTCTCAGCCATAATATTACCAGGTGATGTTTTGTCCTTTCCAAGATATCACATTTAGAGTCACATGTCCATCTGATATCATTTTTTAGCACCAGTGACAGAGTTATCTGATTTCACTACTATGTAATTACTATTTTTCCTCTTGCAATTAAAAAGCAGTTTCTAGAGAGCTACTTTAAAAATCATGTTATTATGTAAATATTCTGCTCTTCATCAAAATTTTCCCCTTGATTTAGCACTTGATGATTCCAATCTGATCCAGTCTTTATGAAAACAGATGCAATATGCTGATTTCCCAAATCTGGCAGCCTCTCTAGTTACCAGTCAGCACTCAACAGTCTGTAACAAGCAAGAGTCCTCCTTTCTTCTAATTAATCTATTTACTAATGGTACAGACTCATGAATTATTTATTTTTAAAAGGTTTGCAATTCATTACTATATTTAATTATCTTGATGCTCAAGTATTTCCAGGTTTGGCCAGTGGGAGCCACTTCAAGCTGGTTTCTTGTGACATGCTCCCATCATTTTGAGCACTTCCTTACTTTCTGGTATAACAGGTTCCAGAATCATATTGTATTTATACTCCCCGCCCTGAAATCTGTCATTTTGCTAAGAAACCTGGATTCCTTTTAGTGGGGATTGGTATCTCCACACTTAGATGTATTGTTAGAGTGTCTGCTTCTTGGCTCTTTCAGTTGACAGAGCCAGGGATACACACACACACACACACACACACACACACACACACACATCTACACATATACATACATATATGCACAAACATACATATTTTAGAAATGACGCATTCTCAATGACACCTCCAATTCTAGTCCATCCCACAATGTTCTTTCTTGACTTCCTTCATTCTGTTTTCTATGTCTGCTTCTTCATTGAGATTCTGGCCCTCAATCACAACTAACACATTTACTGAGACCTATAATACATTTTTCAATTATTTCAGAATTGCTTTGATCATACCCCTAAAACAACAACAAAACAAAACAACAAAACACACTAAAAAAGGTTCAGGATTTGTTTGCAATTCTTCTCCAACACAACCGTAACCTGTTAAACAATGAACACAAACACTGTGCTCATAAGTTACTTGAATTCATTCTGTCATTTACCATTAGCATGTATGGTATTCATTTGAAATACAAATGGATTCATTGCTTTCAGTTTGCTTATACTTTTAAGTTCAGTTTTCCTTTCCTATCTTTATTGATTTTTAACATAGTTTTTCAATATGTAGAATACTGATATGCACCCAAAGGTAAACAAACAAACAAACAAAAAAACACATAAAAAGGTATTCTCAAAGAGGTGGCTGTCTCTCTCTCCTGTATCTTATCCATCCTGTGTCTATCTAGGTTGTAGATAATAGATTTCACTGTTGTGTAGTATATCCTTCATTTGATTTCTTTTGTAAAAATAAAATAATATATATTTTTAAATTTCTCTTGTTTATAAAAGATGGCATACTGTATATATATATACTCTTTTTACTTTGCCTTTTTAACTTGAGAATATCTCCTGGCTCTAACTCCATATCACTTGAGAGAGATCTTCCTAGTTCTTCCCTGAAGTGGAATAGTACTCCATTGTATGTATGTACTATAGTTTATTCAATTTCCTATTCTTAGAGATTAAGGTCATTTCTAATATTTTCTAATTATAAATAATACTTTAATAAATACTGCACATATATATTTTATTATTATTGGAGGAATATCTTCAGGGTAAATTTCTAGAAGTGAGATTGCTAGGGAGATGGATAAATGCCAAATTTTCCTTCATAGGGATGTACCATTTTGCATTAACACTAGCAATGTATGAGAATGCTTGTTTTGAAACAGTAACAGTGTAATATCAAGCTTTAAAATTTTTGCTAATCTGATGGGTAAGAAATAGTACTGGCATAGTTTCTTTTTTAAAAAATAGTTTTGTTATGGTGGAATTTACATATAATAAAATGGACTAAATTTAGGTATATAGTTTGATAATTTTGCTTAATCCAAGGTCACAAAAGTTTCTTCTAGAATTTAATAGTTTTAGTTCTTATGTTTAGATCTACAATCCATTCAGAGTTAGTTTTTGAATATGATATGAGGTAGGGGTTGAAATTCATTTTTTTTTCCTCACATAAATAGTCCCTTGTTCTAGCATGATGTAATGTAACAAGCACCTTTCCCCACTGAAGTGTTTGTGAACATTTTTCAAATATCAGGTAACCATAGTGTGAGTCAATTTCCACTGGTATTAGATTGCTGTTAGCTCCAGGTTACTGTTTGTATTTATAGATGCAATTGAGTTTTGCATATTAATTTTGTATCTTGCTTACTTGTGAATTTTTCATTGAGTTAGTTTTATCATTGATTTTCTAGGGGTCTCTGAACCACTATTATGTCACTGGCAGTTTACTTTTTCTTTTCAAATTCATATGCCTCTAATTGTTTTTCTATTCTAATTCCATCTTTGTGTGTGTGTGTGTGTGTGCTATATTTGTCAGGGTTAGGCATCAAATGTTAGTTATACTTGCTTTAAGAAAAACGAATTTAGAAATTTTTTTTCACTTTTTTATACTCTAAAATCCATTTATGTAGTTTGGGGATTGATTTCCAAAGGTCTGGCAATTAAATTAATCTGTGAAACTATCTGGCCTGGTCCTTTTCTGCAGGGTTAATTTCTCAATAACTTTATTTATTTTATGAAAATAGGTCTGTTGAGCTTTCTATCTCTACCGACGTCAGTTTTGATAAATTGTATTTTCCTAAGAAAACCTTTTCTTTTAATAGGTGAGTTAATCCCATTCATGTTAATTAGGATGACTATTATGTTCAGTCTCAATTTTGTCACATTGCCTTTGTTGAAATTATTGTCTTCATTATAATTGCTGAATTTCTTTACTTCATATGTGCCTTAAGCTTTTTTAAATATATTATTTTTGTACTTAGGAAGATCTGTATTTTCATTCTATAGGTTACCTCTGTATTATGACTTTTATAGTGTCTGAAACTATTTTTACCCAATTTTTTACTATTTGATGTCAGTTTTATATAATATTCGTTGACTATTACCCTTTACTTATACAGAGAGTGATCATATTCTATTTCCCCCCTTTTTCTCCTTATCCTCTTATTTTTAAAATAAATTGTATCTTTTGTTTTTAGCCAGACATGTAACATTTACATGTTATTTTTACCCATGGACTCACTCTCATTTTAGCCTAAGCTATAAAATAATATATACAAAAAGCTTAATGTTTGGAAACTCTTGACAAAATTATTCCAGTCGTTTTTTTGGTCAGACGAAACTCATCTCCTGGAGTCCTCAGCAATACTACATGTATATGTACAGTATTCCAAACTGGATTCCTATGGCCTTGATATTTGAATGTCAGCTTGGCCATATCCAATATTCTTGGCTTACACTTTCTCTCCTTCAGCTTCTTGAAAATGTTGTTCAACTATTATCTTACACTTTGTATGCTATGTTGAAAAGGCTGGTATTTGTAAGTTATTGGCTCTCTTTATTTGGAGGCACTGTGCATTTTTTCCCTACTTTTAAAATCTAACAGTTTTATTAGATATGTCATAGATTTGATCCTTCAAGATCAGATTTTTCCCAGTACACAAAAATAGATTCAGGTCTTATTTCTGAAACCGAGTCCTGACCTCAGTTCAGCATTCTGGCATTAATTATTGCATTTTCTTTTTCTGGGGTGACTTTATTTGTACTCTATCTCATCGCTCTGTTTCTCCCTATTCATTTTCAGAGTTTTTAAGCCTTACTTCCTCTGCTCTTTGTATCCAGAGGTTTTAGTGGCAGGCAAGATGCAGGGCTTTATTGGATTTTTATTTTACTCTATCTTTATGTATTTTGAAGGCTGTGGTATTCTCTGTCACTTAGTCATATTGAAGATATGAGTCCTGTATGCTTTTATTTGCTCTACTTTGTTTTCTTGGAGGACAATGTTAGAGAGATTCAAAGTCAGGTGATGGCCATAATCTCTAATAATGCTCTCTTAACTTTCTACTCTTATTATAATTTTGTTTATTTGTCTATCTATTTCATGATAATGTCACTTTGTTTTGTTGTAAGCTATCTAAAATTCTTTGAAGAATAATGCAAAGTAAAAATACGTTTTTACTTTATATTGTTAAAAAACAAACTTTAAAATGCTCTGCCTTGGAGAATTATTTATTCATTTATTTGCTTATTTTGTTTTTATCTTTAGTAATATGAGGTATGAGTAACAGAAAAAAAAGAAAAGGAAGAAATAAAAGAAAAATTTTTTTAAAAGAATACAAAAGCAAAAAAAAAAAAAGATCATTTCAGTCCACGGAGACCTGGGTTTGAAGGCAACTTCAAAGAGGGATTTTAACATTTCTTTGAGCAACAGCTACACTTCAGGACAGGTATGGCCTCTAAAAGTGATTGTTTTTAAGATTTATACTATTTTATACTATATTACACTTATAAACTCTAAGGTATATAGCATCATTGCTTTATAAATATATCATATATGTTTCTTCATATATGCACAAAATACGTATATACAATACATGCACTTACTTGTTTCACATTCTGGAGTTCTTCTGTCAATTGTTTCCTTTGCCTTTCTGATTCAGATAATTTTTCCTATATTTAAAAACACTGAATTAATGAAATCATGAATGTATCGACGAGTATCATTTTTAGGGTTGTTTCAAAGCTTCTAAAGTCCCCAAACATCCAATTGCTACAATCTGAAAATGTACTTCCCAGTCACTTTTCTGATTTTATACATACCATTTAAAAGTAATTAGTTATTTACAGTAAATTTATGATTGTAAATGTATTCTGTTACCTTAATCAGTTGTTTGTAAAGTCTCAATATCTGAGGTCCAAAATAAGTTAATCAGGATCAATTTTGTTTATTACCCAAAATTTAGTTAATAAAACTAAATTTAGTTAATAAAACTAAAATTTAGTTAATAAAACTAAAATTTAGTTAATAAAGCTATTACCCAAAACTAAAATTTGGTTAATAAAACCAAAATTTAGTTTTATTAACTAAATTTTGGGTAATAGCTATCATTGTCAGACCTTCCAAACTGAAGATTATTATTATTGTAACTTAGAAGTCTATCTTACTATACTAAAAAGGATATATAAAACTGACTTGACTAACATTTTCCTAATCTAACTTAATCTTAGAAATAGATCATCCATAAAAATAATGTTATGACTGGTATAACTGAAATATGAAATAATAGTTATTAAGGTAGAATATCATGCTAATAAAATATTATCATCTTTAAACTTAAAATTAAGCATATGTCCTAAAAAGTTCAATTTTAAGTATATAATAAATAAATCCACATTTTATTGATCAAATCAGAAATACTAAGAATAATTTAAGAATAATTATACCATAAACTTGAACAGAGGAATGGCTTGAAGATTAAGTTGAATGGTAAATATTCATGGCAAAACTGCACTGTTTATAAGAAGCAATCTGCTTTCTGGTGTATATCAGCTCATTCTTGTCTAAGAGATGAAATGAAGGTATATGAAGATGAATATACAATGAATCTGCCACTGACCAGAAGCCAAGAAACTGCTGGCTCCCATGCTTTTATTCTCTGGCAAGTCACCTTCACTGTTTGTGTCCTAGTTTTTTGCATTTGTAAATGGAAAATATATCTATTTTCATTCAGCTCTCTCAGCAAAGCAGTAGCACTATAACTCTGAAGAAAGGTTTTAAGTTAAATAAAGACCACAGCATTTTTAAAATTCATCCTCGCAAAATAAAATTAGACATTAGCATCAAATTTTTTGGTTTCATTTTTATTAGTACCTTAAATCAGAAACAAGGATTAGAGATGTCACAGGATAATGGGAAATGAGAAGAGACCATCTACACACTCTATGAATTTCATTTAACAAACTCTATCTTTTTGTTTGTGTATAATATAAGTAGAAAAAGAAAGTACAAATGTTATCTCAAATGAAAAATTTATTGATTTGCTCAGTCTTCTATATACCTAAACAAGCTCAGCCAATTGATATATATAGCTCAGCCAACAGACACGTTTTCAGGTAAAGGAAATTAAAAGAGTATGTTTTATCTGAGATTTCAGGTTTTGTAACATTAGAATATGTTCAGTTACATTTCATAAATTTCACATGTGAACAAGGATTTATTGAATATCTCTTCAGGGAAGCCTAATTTAAATGTTACATGAATATAATTCTAAGTTGCAATTCTAATAATTCTTATATTCAAATAAAAACCTGAAATATATCACTAAATTTAACAATGAAAAACAGTAAGGAAATAAAAAAGATCTGAGAGCTTCTGAAAATTCTGAACCACAAGATTTATGCAGAGATAAATTACATAAAAATTATATTTTATCAAGGTAACCAACATTGGAGATGTTTTCTAAGAGGATATGAGAAAACTGTAGTCAATTTACTTTAAAACAAAATTCATAGCTCTTAATTGTTATACAAAAAAATGTAGAAAGATAGTGGTTTCAAAGTTGTAAAGAGAAGTATATAAAATATTCTTTTATTAATGAAATGATGCTCTATACATTTAGAAGGAACATGAATTGGTAAAGTCTTTTCAACAAAAATCTGGTAACATATATAAAATTTTATGTTGGTATCCTCTGATAAAACAATTTCACTTTCAGAAACTTATTCAATTTTTACTTTTACAATTTTACAATTATGCAAAGATATACCTGCAAAGCTATTTATAAGAATTATTTTTAATAATGGAAAACTGAAAATAGCTAAATATTTATTATTAAGCTAAATTAGCTAAATAACCTAGGGCAGAACCATTTCATGATAAGAAAGCCATTAAGAGGAATATGGCATATCTGGTGTATACTAACTTGAAAAGTAGCACAAGACATAAAGCTAACAAAGAGAAAAAATGAAGGCAAGTTGTAAAACAGTATGCTATATATAAAGTGATTTGTAAAAGTTTAAAATATATACATATATATGTTAAAATATATATGTGTGTGTGTGTGTGTGTGTGTGTATACACACACACACATTCATTTAAAAAATATATTGGCTATCTAGAGAAGGTCTCTAAAAGAATAAATAAGATGTGTTTAACAATGGCTGCCTCTAGAGGCTAGCATTTAAAAACTAAGGTAACAAGGAAATTTCCTTATTTTTGTGAGTATAAAGATTGCTTTAATAAAAATTAAATAAATAAACAATAGAATTTTACTTAGTTAAGAAAATAATTTAAAAATATATTCCTTTGTAGAATTAATGGTAAATCATGTAGTTTTGTTGTTTTTATTGAATATTTGGAAAATATAACAGTTTTCTGTAAAAATTTGGATATAATTTAATATTCTACTAAACAGAATAAAAATATATAAAGAGAATAAAAGTCTTAAAGTATGTTTGGAATGTATTGTGTGTTTTTTCTACCCTTAAATCATATTGCCTTAATTCCAAATCATGTTTGCAAAACAAGATGTCCCTGAGGCATGCCCATGAACATAGGAGAAAATGTATTTTCCTGTGAACATCAGGAAACATCACGGCTTCCTTTGTTGGTTTCTCATCTAATTTTTTGTTGGTTTCTCATCCTTGCCACCAATGTGGGAAAAAAAGGGGTAAAAAGCAACCAGATTAGAGGTATAAAAAAATACCATCATTCACAATGAAATCTTACACAGATGTTGTGAAGTATAAATAAAAACTGTATGAACTGAAATTTAACTCTCTAAAGGTCACTTGAAGAAACAGATATCAAATTAATTGATATTAGCATTCAATATTGATTTGATTTTAATTTTAATATTAAGCTATTTAATGTTAAACCAAGCCCCAAAACTTCAGAATTCAACACAAGATGATTTTCTTTCTTTTCTTTTTTCTAAAGAAAATGTAAGGAAGCTAACTGGAGATTACCTTAAGTGTATTCACTTCTTCCAAGGCATCATTTCTTTCACGCTTAAGCCTTTCCATTTTATCAACTTCTAAGGAATCACAAGGAGGAAGCTGTCAACATTAAAATATAAGAGAAAAATTATGCATTAAATGCTAATTATGAGAACTAACATAAAAATCCTTTCTGATGAGCCTTAGGCTTTTGCATTCCAATAATAAAATTCAGCTTCTCACTTTTGAGTCACTTGATTAAAGAGAATATTAAAGTAATCTGGGGTAACTTCATTCACTTATGCTTAACCTTACACTTGTTGTTACTTATAATAGAATTTAGATGATTATAAGATATACATACTCTGTTGTTATCTTTATTCTTATTTAACAAAATAAAAGTTCTAACTCTGAGACTGTATAAAATTAAAAAGCCTTTATGAGTTAACAACATAAACTATTCCCTAACGACATCCAATCTAAGTATGTGGTCTCTAAGGCTATCAAAACACTAGACATTATCAACCAAGATATTTTACATAAACCCAGTAAAGTATATTAATTGATCAGGTGTCTCATTTTAACAAAATGTAAGAACCAAGTGGGTCAAAAAGATTTCTGTACAGAAACTATGTCTTGAAGATAATATTAGTATTCTATGCACTATTGAAGTAACAACCACCAAAAAATAGCAAAGCTGACTTACTTCTTACTTACAACTTACTTACTTACAACTTCTCTTACTTTTAGCATAATCTCTTTGACAGTTAATTGCAAGGTAAAAAAAACAATGACAGTCTTATAAGAGATAAAGATACAAGTCTAATTACAGCTATATTCTATGTAGAAGTTATAACAACTAAAAATAAAGTACAGAAAATATAATTTAAAGAGTTAAGTAAAGAAAGTGATTGAATACAGAGCAGAAAAAGATAATAATACCAACCATTTATAGGAACTTATTATACACTGCTAAGAATTATATATATTCAATATTGATTTCTTACTATAAACTTGTCTTCATTTACAGATGAGGCAATAGGTTCAAAAGGTTAGTAACTTGCACAAGGTTTCATAGCTCGTGTAAATGGCCATTCCAAGATTCCCACAGAGATCTGACATTAGTCTATGCTTTTACTAACTATTCAACAAAAATCACGTGAAATGGATATGATAAACTCAGATATACTTTCAAAATCCTAGACTAGCAGAGGTAGGGAGGCCATTCTTTAAGTTTTGCGAGCAATATTATAATTCTTTTTGTCCTGAACATTATAATTCCTTTTGTCCTGACACATTTGCTTTTGTGTATCTAAGGCCATTGTCCATAATTTGCATGGTCTCATATTCTTCTTCTGTCTGTATTCTACTCTTTCATAAGTATTCAACACACATACTCATAGAATTCATTCTTATACTCCTTTAGGTTAGTTTTGAATATATTTTCAAATGTAACAACATTTCCCAAAGTGTGTTTCAAAAGATATTGACTAGTTTTGTGCAAAAGCAAAACTGGGTGGTGTGGATGATGGCAGTGGTCCCTGTGGTCAGATAAGTTTGAGAAATGTAGGATTTAGAAAAATTAACTTTCCTGCAGGGCTCCAGTAGCCTTATTATGCTAATGAGCATTGTGAAGATCCAAAAAGGAAATATAATTTAAGAATCATCATATTAGGCTTTTGCATTCCAATAATAAAAATCTTAAAATACATTTGGAATGTATTATTTTTTCTTCCCTTATATCATATTTCCTTAATTCCAAATTATGTTTTCAAAACAAGTTGTCCCTGAGGCATGTCCATGAACATGGGAGAAAATGTATTTTCCTGTGAACATTAAAATTGTCATGGCTTCCTTTGTTGGCTCCTCATCTAATCTTTGCTAATTCTTCTATATTTGGACTTTCCTTTGTCCCCTAGACTACCTACTATCAGTTTCATTCCCCTCCAAGATAACCAACACTATTATAAGATTATTATTTCTAAAGTTTCACTTTGATCCTGTCACTATTTTCCCTAATGGCTCCTCACTATTAGTAAAGTATAAACTAAGTTTAATATTTATCCTTTCAGACCCAGCTTCCTTCACTAACCTTTAAGTACCCAATTATCTTTTTAAAAAAGTAGATTATTTTTGGCTTACCATCACGTTATATGTATGTTTGTTATTTTTGTTCATGCTAGTCCTCTTATCATTCTTTGTTCACCTCTTGAGAAGATAAAGTCCTATTTATCATTCGCAGCTCACTTAAATGCCAACACTGTTATCAATCTTTTCTGAATGTTATAAGCTCTTATTATTATGGCCTTATCACACAATGCATTTTTAAACTATAATTATTTGTGTACATGACTTTCTTTACACTATATCCTAAGTTCCTTGAGGGACAGGCTTGATTTTTATTTATCTTAACATCTTCCAGAGCACCTAACACAAGGCCACACACATTACAGTTGTTCAATATATGTTTAATGTTTTACAGATGAGTAGAAAGGGAAGTAGCTATAAAGTTATTTACCACTACACAGTAAGAAAGACCATTTATGTTACTACCCTGAATAAGTGAAATATTGTTCACTCTTATCACATATAGTTAGTTCACTTTGATATTTACCATTATATTTTATTTCACTCATTAAAATGGTAGTTGCAATTCACTAAATTGACTTAGTCATTTAATGTAAAAATTCTACATTAGAGAATTTACAGTGTTCTATCTGTGATTTTAAGATAATCCATTTATGTTACTTGGTAGTGTGGTAAACCCATCATATTATGAACTATAGTTTGCTATTCTAAGTTTAGAATACTACTAAATGTAGGCTCCAACCTTACCTTTCCCATGTGTAAACTTGTGCCAGGTGTAGCACTGTGTAAATTTTTTATATAGCCATGATGATTAGAATCACAGTAACATAATTACATTTGTGGTCCTAAATGCTATATTATTCCAAAACCCAAAGTTTTTTTGTCAACTAAATAAAAGTAGAACTGACTTATACTGACTCAGCAATTCTTCCTTTTTAAAAGATAGCATCTCAAGAAACATGTATTATATAATTCTATTTATTATGAAGTTGAAGAACAGGCAAAACTAGTCTATGCTGATTGATGTAAGTCAGAATAGTGGTTCCTTGGTAAGGTGGGAGTGGCGGCTGACTGGAAAGTTGGCAGAAAGGAGTCTTTTGAGTGGTGATAACACATGAAATAGAAACTCATCAAGTCGTACGCTTGAGATTTTTGTACTTTACTATGTGTCCAAATATGCTTCAGTAAAAATATTTTTAAAAATTAAATTAAGGGAAAAGGCAGCCCAAAAGGGGAAACATATGAGTAAAAAAGAAGCAACTCTAACAGATGGATTCTAAAACCTGACTCTCTTGTTTTTGATGAGATGGTTAAGGGGGTAACCATAGTGGAAGTTCCCCACCTTCACAACTGTCAGCATCCTCAACCACAGATCAACTGATAAACTTCAGATGAGGTGCCATACTGTTTAATAACTCGAAAAAAAAATGGGAATTATAATACCATAAAATGAGATATTTTTGATTTGTTTCTAGTGAGCAAATTGACAAGCAGTGATTTTGATCTTATTTTCCAAATCGTGGTACATGACTCATTAGTGAATTGTAAGACCAAATAGTTAACAAAATAGAATTGAATATTATTAAATAAAAATGTGATGATATAGAAAAAGTAATGCCTTGACACTTTTATATGTCAGTACGGTAAAGTAAAATTGTGAATTTAAGTGAAAAAGAAGGAAATTCAACATTTTATAGGCATGTCTTCTGTCTGCTGAAAAGCATAAAGCAACAAAGAAAATCTTATAAATTAATAACTATTAACCAACATTTTTATTTGAAGCTACAAACAGTAAATTATTGGCATGCAGAAGACCTTGCACAATTACCATCAGCACTTTGCTTTTGCTGTCAAAATATCACAGATTGAATGCATTCTTATCTGCCCTAAAATCATATTGGTAAGAAGTAAATTAGTAATTTGGAGCACGAGTATTTCTTTGAGCTTTTAAGAAAGCTCTGCAAGCTCATACAAAGTACTCTGAATTCCCCACTTCACTTATATGGTAGCCACTTAACCACTTTTGCCTTTCCTCAGCAAAAGTGGATATGGTAGCTTTAAGAACAGTTTGGCTATAAGAAAACAGTGCTCTGCTGTCAATATTAGAGAGATAAATATATAACATCTGAATCAGGGGAAGAAAAACTGTGCTCTTATAGATTCAGTTTTCCTACTCTAAATGCTATAGAATCAATTCTGATAAATCAGTGGCTCAATTCTGGGAGAACTGCGTGGTCTCCTGAGAGTTTCAGAATAGCCAGGTTTTTGGAAACTCTCATTCTCAACAATAGGAACTCATATTTTGCTGGAGGAAATGCAAAATAGTACAGCCACTTTGGAAGACAATTTGGAAATTTCTTACAAACATCCTCTTACCATATGATCCAGCAACTGTACTCCTTAGTGTTCACCCAAAAGAATTGAAAACTATGTCCATACAAAAACCTGCACATGGATATTTATAGCTTCTTTATTCATAATTTCCAAAACTTGGAAGCATCCAAGATGTCTTCCAATAGGTGAATAGATAAATAAATTGTGGTATATCCAGACAGTGGAATAGTAATCAGTGCTAAAAAGACATAAAAAGACATGGAAGAACCTTAAATGCATATTACCAAATGAAAGAAGCCAATCTGAAAAGGCTACTACACATTGTATGATTTGAACTATATGACATTCTGGAAAGTGCAAAGCTAAGGAGATAACTAAAGTATCCGTGGTTGCCAGGAGTTGGGGGTAGAGATGAAAAGGTGAAGTGCAGAGAATTTTTAGAGCAGTAAAATACACCATATGATACCATAATGATCGACGTATGTCATTATATATTTGTCTAAACTCACATAGAATGCACACTAAGAGTGAACCATAATATCAACTAGGGACTTTAGGTGATTTAGGTGATGTCTCAGTGTAGATTCCTCAGTTGTACCACTCTGGTGGAGGATGCTGATGTGTGAGGCTTTGCCTACGTGAGGGCAAAGGGCAAATGGGAAATTTCTGTACCCTCCCCTCAATTTTACTGTGAACCTAAAACTGCTCTAAAAAAATAAAGTTTTAATTTAAAAAAGGCACCATGTATTATAAGGGCAAAAAAGGTATAAAGTAACTAGAAATAAATCTAATGAAGGGTTAATGAAGTTTGTATTAGAAAAAATATATCAAAAGTATTATGTCTTTAAAGAAGATATAAATAAGCCAAAACATGATCACAGGTAGAAAAATTTAAATTTATAAAAATGTTGATTCTTCCCAACACAATCTATAAATTCAATACAGCAAGATTTTTGCTAGAACTTATATGTACAAGATAAGAACAAAGATTAGCCAAAGCAATATTTAAAAAGAAGAAGGTGGGAAGACGTGTCTTATCAGATATCAAGACTCACAGAGCCAAATAAAACCAGCAGAATAAAGAATCCAGCAGAATAGAGTCCAGAAACAGCCATACAAACATAGAAACACCTTATAAATAAATGGGCTGGACTGCAAATAATCCTTCCATTTTTTTGGTTAATTGTGTACCTATAAGTGTAATTACTACTCATTTCTTACATATTATAATTTTTTTCATAAAAATTATAACATGTAAGCACTTATAAACATAGTGAATTAAAACAAATACATTTTACCTAATTTTTTTTGAAGTAAAATGATAGGATGATCAATGAAAGACCTTGAAATTATAATATATAAGAATAGTATTCTAGGGAGATATGGAATAGAAATAAGAATTAATAGAGGAAAAGGAAAGATGATAAATTTCTGACAATCATAAGTTTATACATGAACTGTCTTACAAATAAAAGATTGTGGATATCAAAAATCATAGTATTTAGATCTCATTAGATACACTTTAAAATGCTATATAACAGTTTTCTTTTTAAAAAGGAAAATACACATAATTATTGGAAACAAAACCAAAATACCAAAAGAAGGTGGTATAGCTACACAATCATACCAAGTTAATTTTAAGGTGAGAAATAGTCTAGAGATAAATTCAATATCCTGTCAGGACATAACAATTCTCAAAATCTATACACCTAATAATACAGGCTCACGATATGTAAAGCAAATATTACCAGAACTAAATGAGGGAAATTTTACAACACCTCTCTTAATTAACGACAATAAAAGATGACAAAAATGAGTAAGGAAATAGAAGTTTGAAAACAAAGAAATAGAAAATTTGAACCACAAGACTAACAACATAGATCTAACTGACATATGGGGAGCAGTGTGCTCAACAACTGCAGAATCTACATGGTTTTCAAAAGATGGGCAACATTTCATAAAATTGACTATATGAGGACTTTACGGTCAAAGAATTAATACCATATAGAATATGTCTCTAACTTTAGTAAAATTAAACTAGAAATCAGTAATCAAGGGAAACTAAGTAACTAGAAAATGTTTATTTAAAACAGTTCAAACTAAGGATCAAAGCAGCAACCACAATAAAATATTAAAGTGGCATCACACAAAATATCATTCAAAATTAATATCTTCATTAATCATAAATTAGAAAATACAATGGTAAAATAAAAACCTACTTCCCACTAGCATGAAAACTATAGCATACCTATGCAGACCTAATTAGAACTATTAAAGACATACGTGAAGCAAGCTATAATACTCTCTCCAAAACTAAGCCTGAAATGAATGGAGAAATGAACCACATTCATTATCTCCCAACCATCTTCTGAATTCAATGCCATTCCAATTAAAAAAAAAAGTTCCAATCTAATTTTTATTACCATGGCAAAATGACTCTAAAGATCATACAGAAGATCAAAACCAAGAAGTTAAAAAAAAAAAATTAAGGACTTAACCTACCAGATAATGAACCTAGTACTATAAAGCCAGAATAACTGAAATGATAATGTACTGGCATAGAGAAATGGATCAGTAGAACAGAGTGCTGGATCTAAAACCGGATCTGTGTATCTAGACAGAAATTTAATATGTGATAAAGTTTGTACTTCAAATTAGTGGCAAAAGTGCAGAAGAATGGTTATTAAACTAATGATGGTGGAAAAGGGGACAAGTGGTTATCCATTTGGGGTCATACTTCAAGCACAGATAAGAATAAATTTAAATTTAAAGTGAATTAAATATAGAAATTATATGTAATTAATATAAATTGAAAAAACCTTTCTTAATATCAAAAATCCATAATGAAAAAGACTGGAAAATTTGACAATATGAATATCACAGTTCTGTAGAACAAATGACTTATAAAATTAACAGACTTCAAAATTCCATTTTTCATAAAGCATAAAAACAGGCAAAACCCATCTATGTTGTTGGAAATGAAATAGTGGGGGAGGGCTGGAAAGAGCACTAGTAATTGGAAAGAAATATGGGGTAAGAGAGCATCAGGGTCCTGGTAATGTATTTCTTTAATGTGTTTTTCTAGATCTGGATGCTGATTACATGAGCATGGTTCAGATTGTAAAATCTCAGAGGATCTAGACTTACGATATGGGTACTTTTCTGTGGTAAATTTAAGGATGGGAGTGGCATGAGAGAATAGTGGGAGAGGGAAATGGGAGAGATCAAGATGAAATTTTACTTTTGATTTTAAATTAATCTAAATTTTATAAATTTATCCACGAAGCATGTAATATTTGCATAATTTATATTAAAAAAGTGAAAATGAAAAGAAGTCCACATATATGATATATAACTTTAAAGTCTTATAATTTAAGTCAATCTAGACAATTCCATAGGGCATTCTTTACCTGTGTATCTAATGTGTTGGAAATTTCATGTGCACCAACATTTACTTCATCCAACTGCAAGCAAAACAAGTTTCTGGCAACCTGGACAAAATCTAAAATGGAACACATTTCAGTAAAAATATAGTGTTTAACCTCATCTAAATAAATTTTACCTTTTTCTACATGAGGTTGAAGCTATGTGTTATAATTAATGCTTAAAATTCAATTTAAATTACTTTAGAATAGTATTAACTCAAATGACAGATACATAAAAGTCCAAGAAAAAAGAGACTGGTTTTAACTTACTTCATTTAATTCTGCTGAAGTTAATAAATCAGTTAATAATAAAGCAAATTCACATCACAGGTATAACTATTATTCCAACTAATTATGAGTAGAATTTTTTCTGAAACATGTGACAATATTATGATACAGTTTTTCTAGCTGGAAGACACTAAGATTTAATAATAATAGTAGTAGCAGCTAATGTTTATGTAAAGCCTCTATATGTGAGGCACAGTGCTTTACAATTTCATCCTCAGACTTTTCCTCTTATCCTCCCCATTTTATAGTTTGAGACTACGACAAATTAACTGTCTTAAACACCCCAAGGCCACCTGGCAATTAAGTAGCAGAACCGAATTCCATCTGAGGTCTGACTCTAAGGCATATACTTTAGATTGTTAACTGACATGGCCTGATGCAGCCCTAGCAAACTATAAGCTTCTTTGGACATGGAGTAACCTATTCATCTATCCTCATATGTTTTTATTTTGGCTACTGTATTTTTAATTTCCAAGGATTATTTTAATGTTCTCTAAAATAGGATTGTTCCTATTTTACAATACCTTACTCTTATTTCACGGATGCCTCATCTTTGCTTATCTTTTTAAAGATGGTAATTATGGTTTACCTAATGTTCTCTTCTGCTCTTAAATATTTCCCTGTTTCTGAATTCCTTTTATTTTGTTCTATTTGTTTGATAGTTTGCGGCTCTATATTTTATGTTGGGGGATGTCTCCAAATGTCTGTTGACCCTTGGCTATGAGTTCATTTCTATGAAGAATTAAGCATCAAAATGCTCATTGGAATAACTTGCCAACTGGTGGGTTTCACTACAGAACTAATATTTTTGTTTAGCTTCTTAAGAGAGAATCCTACAACCTCTTACCTAACGAGTATAAACATGGCTGCAAATTTCACTGAGCAATCTGGGTATGAGTTGTGAGTGATAACCCACCATACACTCCCCCCAAATCCCTGGGCTGCTGGCAACTATAGGTCCAAACTCTTCTGGTTTAATTTTTCAAGAGAACATAAATATTTTCTCTGCAGGTATAAGGGAGTGGTTGGTACTTGCTGGATTGCTTGAGACGGGGCAAGGAACAGTATATATAATTGCTCCTTATACAGATTTCTAACAATCGTGCTTTAAATGCCCTGCTTACTTCCAGCTTTCAGAAGTACCTGATGCTTTCAATTCTTAAGCCTTTTGAGGGACAAATCAGCTTGTTCCCCATTGTGATTCCCTTATCTTTTCAGACACTTGGGTTTTACCTGCCTCTGATCAGCAATTTATTTACTTTCCTCATCTACTTTCTGTTCTATTTATATATTGTGGTTTTAGTATATATGCAATTCTGTTTCTTGTTCTTCCTATTCCTTTGAGGTGATTTTCATAAAGAGAGGAGAGAAAATATAATTTTTTTCATCACTTTGAAACCAAGAAGTGAATTTTTTTTAGCAATACAGAAGCTTTTCTAAATGATACAATATTGCATCTACTGCATAAGAAAAAAATTTAAATACCTAATGTTGTCAAGGATACAAAAAACTGTAATATTCAAATATTACTAGTTGCAGAACAAATACATGTGGTAAAATGTCTCTGGAAAAAAACTTATCAATACATATCAAAAGTCTAAACCACTTGTGGGGATTTATCCTAAGAAGAAAAAAAACTGTGGTATTAAATATAGAATTATTTATATCAGCTACTGAGAAACCAATTATCAACGTTCTCAATAGTGGAAAGGCTTAATATTATAGTATGTCAACTAAGCGTGTCAACATTATATTACCTTTAATAAGTATAATTACACAGCATCATAAAAATATCATATCGTATTAGCTGAAAAAAAGATTAGAATTTCACTGCAACAAAATTAGGACTTGCATATTTTGTAATTTTTGTTATTACTAAAGCAATGTTTATGTGAGGAATAAAAACTAAAAAAGAATAGATAGAATGATAAAATTTTAGGGCCAAAAGATTCTAAGAAAGTCCTTCTTTCTGTTGAACGATTATTCTAGTTAAGTCTTTGGAGTACTGATCAAGGAACTTGAAGTAAATGTGGTCTTATTTTTCTCTTTCTCCTTTTAAAAAAGAGGCACTTTTAATAAAAAGTGAAAATAACTCTTCAACCAAGTTTCAGTGATGATACAACACAATGAACCTAATATTACCTCCAAAAGACACTGTCCCCTTTGGATCTACTTGCACTTGCTGCCTCAGGGCTTGGTGTTGTTCCTCTGTGGGCTGAATACCAAGATAATTTAGAGCCTGGAAGGAACAGGACTCATGTTAAGCAGTTTTTCAAGTTTCCAAAGAAAAAAAACTTTCATTAGAATTTTATTTTACAATCCAGTGAAAAGAATCAATATCAGAAACAGTGACCAGACTTAGATATCCAAAGAAAGTCTGCTATTTATAGATTAATTTTCTATAAAATATTACCTTCCTAATTCCACCACCACCTTAGTTTTTAAGGCTAGCACTTTAGCTGATCCTCAATTTACAAGCATAGCCCTAGAACTCAAACTGAAACTACCTCTTAGTTTAAAATATATGATATGACAGAAGAAAAATAGCAAGGAAATCCTATTAAATCCAATTTAACATTAATTTATATAAGTAGTACTCTAAAACATGGATATTTTGTTAATAGCTTGTACTTGAGACCAAAACTAAAATTAATAGAATTGAATTAAGTACCTAATATTCTAATTTTTAGCTTTTTTATGACGTCTTACATAAATTGTAAACAAAAAAGTTTTCTCTAGAAAGCTTCTCTCTACTTTCTCCTTTTAGCATCCACAGCTGACTAAAAATTCATAGACTGCTAGTTAAATTCCAATGTCCATTGTGTCCTTGTTCTTTTGTAACAGAACCATAATTTTACACTAGAAACATTGTCATCCAGCTAAAAGATATTTACTAATCTCTTTTGCAGTTTGATGAGGCCATATGACTACGTATTAGCCTAGAAGATAAAAGGCAAAGTACTGTATAAGAAACTTCTGGGAAGTCTTTCAAAAGTAGTGGTTGATACTTCTTGCCCCTTTTCTTTCTCTCTTTGGGCTCAATTAAAAAAGAAAAAAAAAAGAAAGATGGAAGGAAGAAAGACAGTAAAGTTGGTTGGTTGATTTGTTGGTTGCTGTAATTTAAGTAGTCATCCTAGTTTATGAGTTACCTCAATAAAGATGGTGGAGCAGAAAGGCAGTTGAAGCATGGGTCCCCAACACTATGGGACCTTCATGCCAACCCTGGATTACCTTCTCTTGAACTTCTTTTTAGTGTGAGAGAAATAAATTTCTAATGGAAACCACTGTTATTTTAGGTTCTCTAGTTATATATAGAAGAAAACCTAATCTTAATGAATAGAGCCTATTTAGATGCTCTGTTATTGGATTCTGGCAAGAACATATTCTATATCAATCATATTGAGACTAAAACATAGGTATAGTTTAATATTGGTAACTGTCCTTTATAAATTTCTTCCTCCTTTAGAATCTGTTTAGTCATTCATAATTTCATTTATCAAATATTTAATATTTACTATTTGTCAGGCAAAAGGACACATAATATATAGCTGCTACTATAGTCTCTAGGGTGAGAATAAATTGTAAATAAATGTAATTAGTGCAATAGGTAATACAAGACTTGTACGGGATATACTTTGGCAAAAACAAACTGTTTAATGTATACTTGGCTGGAAAAGGAGACACGGAGAAGGAAGAACATCAGGAAAGATTCCTTCAAAAGTAACCCAAAAAACAACATGTGCTCCTTAAATACTCATTAATATTTGATTGGAATATATATGTATGTGTGCACATATACACACATTTTTTAAAGAAACAGTATTTTCTTTACAAAACACATTTTGTAAAGAAACAGACTTGGTTGAAAGCTCTCTTCATTGCTTACCAGCAAAAACTGTTATCCTAAGGTTATTGTATTATTCCTATCCATAATTTGATGCCATAACTACATGTATCCCCTAATAATATGTACTCTTGTACATTTGAAATTTTCCATAAATAGTATGATACAAAAGGATAATCTTACAAATTATTTTTATTTTTCCTTCAGTGTTATGATTTCAGAATTGCTTAATATCGTTATCAGCAAAACTAGTTCAAATATATTAAATTGAAATGGTATCCAGTTGTATGACTATATTATAATTTATTACCCATTCCCTGATTGATGGGCTTTTTAAATTAGTCCAGCTTGGTTTTTAGAACAAGACATTATACATGTCTCCTCATATAGATGTGTGAAAATTTCTCAAAGTATGTCCCTAGAAGAAGAAATGCTGGGTCATAGGGTATGTATAGTCAACTTTATTAGAGCTTGTAAAATAACTCTCCAAACTAGTTGTGCCAACCCAATTTACCCACGCCATTAGTGTATAAGTACTCTCATTTTTCTACATTCTTAACTGCATTTGGTGTTTTCACAAATTTTTGTCAGTTTGTTGGACATAAAAGAGTATGGTGTTTGTTATTTCAAATTCTCCTAATTACAAGTGAGATTAAACATCTTTAACATGATTATTTGCAATGTTTTTAATTCATAAATTACTTAACAATATGTTTTCAATTTTTATACATGGAGTTTTAAGATGTAATTTTTGTTAGGAATCCCTAATTTGGTCACATTCTCCCATTTGTGAAAACTAAAAAGGTCCCCAAACATTGCCAAATTTCCCCTTAGGCCAAAAGCCTGCATCCTTGTCCTTGAGAACCACTACTCCAGAGACAAACACTAATAACAGTTTAGTGTATGATTTTTCCGACTTTTTTCTATGAGTATAGCACTTATATATTAAAAAAACATACAAATCATGTTTTTTGGCAAAAATTAAATTACACTATATACAATGTTCTACATTTAAAAAAATTACAATATATCAAATCTTTCTACTCTGTAGATTTTAGTTCTTTTGCAAAGTTTTTAAAATTGCTATAATAGCACATTAAAGCTTAATATTTAAGTATATTTACATCGAATTTCGAATTTAACAAAACATTGCAAAAGGCCCTTCTTCACGGAGGTAACAATTGTCATATATTTGGTTTAATATTTCCAAACACTGTATTGTATAATAATTGATGTATACTAAAAACACATATGAAAAAATATATGTTTCAAAGCAGAATAATAAAATAAAACATCCACGAATCCATTTAAGAATTATAAGAATTACAAAACTGACAATATTGTTTAATTCTTGTCACATACTCCTGTCCAACTCTATTGGAGATAACTACTACTAATGAACTGTGATTATCATTTCCATATTATTCATTTTTAAAGGATTTATCACATACATATATATCCCTAACCTGCTATTTTGTTTTTCTGTTTTTAGCTTCATAAAAATACTAGACAGTCTTCTAAAACTTGCTCTTTTTTTCATCCTGCACTATGGTTTCATCATTTATCCATCGGGTTATATACTATTGTAACATTAATGCATTCACTTTTACTGACAAATATAATATTTGATTATGCTGACATGCCATATTTCATTCACCCACCCACCTGTAGATGGACATTGGGTTTTCTGCTTACCATGCAGCAATGAACATTCTTGTACACATCTACTACAATATATAGGTGAAAATTCTTGTGGGTATATACCTAGGAGTGGTATTGGTGAGCTTTTTTCTGATTGATTTGTAGAGTTCTTTATATATTTAGCATTTTATATGTTATATGTTATACAAGTGTTTTCTTTCATTTTTGGTATAACTTTTCACTTTTTTATATTCTCTTTTTTATGAAATTTCTTATTGCACATTGTTACACCATTACTTCATAGTTTTATAAATATATATGATGAATAGTTTTTAAAATATTTTTAAGTTTTTATTTTTACATAAATTGTACCATACTATACATATTAATATGTGACTTTATTTTATTAGTAGATTTATTAATATAGAATTCACATTTCACAAAAGTTCACCATTTTAATGTACAGTTAAGTGGCTTTTAGTATACTAACAAAGTTGTGCATTAATCACTACTATATCTAGAGTAAAGTATAAGTGCTTTATATGTTTGAAAGAAGGGTAAAGAGTCTGAGTAACTTAAGATTAAGTTAAATGTGCATGTTAAAAATTTAAGGTAACCACTATAAGAATAGCAAGAGAAGGCATAATTTCTAAACAAGTTGGAGAAGAAAAATTAAATGCAAAATAACCAAATAACAATCAAACATAATCAAACCAAAGAAAACAATAAAGATGGGGGGAAAGAAGTGACAAGAAAAACAAAAAAAATTAAAATACAACAATAAAAATAAATCAAAATGCATTACAATTAAACTAAATGTAAAATATGTGAAGCAATGAGAACTCTAACATAACACTAGTAGAAGTGAAAATTGGTAAAAATACTTTAGAAAACAATTTACCAATCCATCAATTATTTTCTGAGCATGTACTAGGAGCCAAGAACTTTTCTAAGAGCTGGAGAACCAGATGTGAAAATTTGGCAACATGAAGTAAAACTGAAGGTAAACAAACTCTTCAACCTTCTAACCCTTTAGTAATTAACTTTTCAAAAGCATATAATAATAAACTCAAAATTTTGAATATAGTCACCTCTTGGAGAAAGAGAAGGTATATATAATATGATCAAGAAGAAACACACAGGCAATGTCAAAGTTCTCATTCTTAGCTGGGCAGTGGGTACATATGTATTTATTATTCTTTAAATTGTACATATACAATTATTTTGTATATGATTGATATTTTCACATAAAAGTATAAAATAATTTTACAAAAGTAATGCAAATAAGATAACAGGAAGTACTCAGTAGTGATTCTTAATATATTAATAATAAAGTTGCAAAATGCAATTAACTATAGTGTAAACTGATCTAGATCTAAACTTCATAATAAGTAAAGTTTTGTTTAATGTAAAATTTACTCTGGACAAATACAACATGTCAATCAGGCAAGCTCATAAATACAAATTGGAAGTCATTTATTTTTTATCAAAAGTAGGTTCTAATAATTTCTTAAATAATATCTTTTTGCCTTAAAATGCAAATTTATTACTTGGACAAACAACTGTCCTTAAGTTTTTCTGATATCTGAATGATAAATTTAAAAGATGTCATTTCTGTACAATATTAGTCACCTACTTTTCAATCTAATAACAAAGAACATTTTATTAACTACAGTCAGTAGATAGAAGCTAATTTGGGCATGCCATTGCTCACTAGAGCTTTCTTCAAATGTTACAGAAATGATGGCAAGAGGGAAAGTAAATACCAGTGAAATGGCATCTGTATCTCAAAGCACCTTTCTTAGGTACAAAAATATAGATAGTACAGAGATCCAATAACTTTTCATTTTAAGCCAGATAATAAATTGTATCTCTATTTGCTATGTTAACCATACCTACTTATAAGTTTAATGTGGGAATCAAATGAGACATAGCACTTATAAAAATACCTTAAATATATATTACTATAAATAACTATGGTGAAATTAATTTAAAACATATAAAAATCATTCTTAGAGTATCCATTTTTTCAGACAATAGTTTAACAAAAAGTAGTCCAGTGTTAGAAATCACTTTCCAGAATATCCTGATAAAAAACTGTCTACTTAGACAAGCAAAACTAAGAGGATGTCATAAAGACAATGCCATTCATACACGTCTTAACAAGTACTTTCCTTCATCAAATTCTAACCTCTCTGCCTTTCTTACAAATTGTACTGAGTGGGGTAATTAACTAATAACCACATAATTAGTCAACACTTAAATTTTAGTATATAACCATTCTTCTAGATACTATGTGCAATATATTTATAGAATATAAAGACATAATTTTATTACATTTTAAACACCTGATCACATTGTTCTTATCTATTATTAAATAGGAAATATGTTAAAAATATAGTGAATAATATGGTTAAATCTGTCAACAAAGTAGCAACTAAAATAGAAGGACCTATTCAAATTAAAGTAATATAGATATTATTATGTAAATATGTAACTATCCAAAAAAGGAAAAGTAACTTAGGATATATTTGGGTAGATAGAAGCTAATTTGGATTTTAGGAAAAAAAATTATTAAGTAAAATGTTATTTCAACTGTGAAAACAATGTTCTACTAAGTACAGTCACTAAAAATATTTTGAATAAAAGAAGGGAAGCTGAATTTACACATAATGTGGTCTTCTTTTGCTGTAAAACTAGTATTTTATTTTTCTACAAAAATAAGCAATTTGCTTAGGCTAAAAGAAAAATCAAAACTAGAATTCTGATTCAATAGTCAAGCAACTCCTAATTCTCAGGATCAATACAAATTTAGATGCCTTTTCATTATCTCTAATTAATCCAATTAAAAAATACACATATATATATATATATGTTACACTAGGAACCATATGTTTATATATTTATATAAACATATATGTGTATATGTGTATACACTAGGAAAATTTAAACCAAGTAAAAGAACAGAGGCTGACAGGTAGTCATTAGCCAGATAATTTTCTCCTTATCTAGACCAATGGTTAGCATTAAATCTTGAATGTTCAGAAATGTTTATTAAAGTGATTTCATTATAAAAATAACTTCATTTTTAGATATTAATGTGTTATTAACCTCACACATTCTTTTTTAAAAAAATGTTACTATTAACTGATTTTAAACCTTGCCATTAGCCAGAACTTACATTTTAGCCACAAATAAAGAGTAAGAGTTAGCAAAAGATACTCAGGATTCTGAAAATGTAAAGAAGACATCTCAGTATCGAATTAATTGTAAAGTTTAACTGAACACAAACCAGATGTTTAAACAATGGTAGGTACACAGGGTATTGATGTGAAGAAGCTTTATCTTATTGATAAAACAAGACTCACAAAAGATTATAGGGAACTACAAAGTGATTTATAGATGTGCAAAAAATAAGGCAATATTGGCCCTAAATATAATAGTTAGCCAAGTCTGGATGAAGGAGTTGGAATTGTCAGAATTTGAACAATGGGTAAGATTCAAATCAGCAATGAAAAGGGTATTGTTATAGGACTAAGTAAAGGTATGAATATGAGAATAAATGCAATGTGTACACATTCTTGCTATATATTTTCATACTCTTTATAAAATGTAAAAAATTATCCACAAAACCTGACCAGAAAGTAAAGATTATGGACCTTCAGAACTATATCCATTTTTATATTATAAAAAAAGACATAGCACACTTTTGCTGTCAGTTCCTGGGTAATGTGACAAGAATAAGTTTTAATGCTTTTCTACTTTTAATTTTTCCTTTAAAATCATCTTAAGTTTCTTTCACATATAGAAGCTCTCAATGTTTTACTCTCCCCGGGGACAAATTTTGGGTGCATGAGTACACTGCTATCATCTTCTTTACGGTTAGCATTCAACTATTTTATTCTTTAAGATTTAGTCTACCTTTACTTTTTAAAAAAATTGAACAATGGAGTATTATTTCCTTGCACTTACTGCTATTACATATGAGGTCTACTATACTTTGTCATAATGTATTTCATATTTCCTTTGATCCTACATTGTAAAACATCACATTTGTTTTATTCCCACACAGGAAGAAACAGATTAATTTGAATGTCAATTTAGTTACAAAAGATTTTATTTCCATTTTGTAGTAGTGAACATGAACTGCCCAACTCAAACATGAATAAATTAATTTAAATCCAAACTGCCATTCATTTAATTGCAAATAAATAACTCTTCAAAAAACTAATGGCTCTAGTCCTTTATCCTCTCCAAATGTGAAAATACTTCCTTGCTGTTGTTTTATGGAAGAAAAATGGAAATTTAAAGTATTTACCATTTCCAGTTTCTCTGCTTTCAGGCGAACAGAGGGATTTAGAGAAATCTTCTTTCCTTGTGGTCCATAATTATCAGTCCAGGCAGGGGCAGTATCTAAGAGACAATAAGGGTGCACATTAATTGGAAATTTAATTGGAAAAGAACTTTTCATTTGACAGGATGTGTTCTGGGCTCCTGCTGTTCAAAAAATAATTCTGGCTAATCAGTTGGCTGTTTTCACTTTTGTTTTTATGATTTTTTTTTCCTTAAGTATAAAATGTATCATACCAATCAGTTTCACTTGAGCCCTAAAAGATATGATATAAAAAGAATCACCAATTATATTAAGTCCCATGGAAATATTAATTTAAAATCAAACATATATCCTACTACTACCCTGTCATTACAACGCCTTACTAATATAAAATAAAAAGTCATTTTTTCTTCTAAAATAAGTAAAATCATATGAGAAATTCAAAAAGGCCATGATATTTCTTTGCCTGGCAAAAGTGGTTTTGTTATGTGAGTTCTGGAAGTATTATAGAAAAACTCGAAAATGTGAATTGCTTCAAGTTTACACATGAAGTATGATATAGACTCAGAACTTCTTGAGTTAAATGGAGCATAAATGGACTTGCAAGAGTTGAATTTTATAAACTTCTCACCTGTTCTTTAACACCTTCTCAATCTATTCTGATTATTTAGAGTAGCCTTTATCCTTGCTGGATGAATAAGAAACCAGGTGCCACATGGGACTAGATGTTGAAAAAACTATTTGTTTTAATATGCCAAAGTTCGTAAAACGAATTCCTGTAATTCATGTCAATTCTTATATCTAAATTGTCACAATTCTTAATACACTTTTAAATGATATTTTACTAGTTCTACATAGAAACAAGAGGAAGAGAAAAAACTTTTTAAAATGTCACATCTTTATGCAGTGTTTTCATTTTTAAAAAATTTCTCAGAGCATCTGTCTCTAAGTACAGAATAATTTGCATTCTCTTTCTTAAGAACATAAGAAGTGCATACGAAAATAAATAGTCTTCCTCTAAACCTTTAACACATCCTTAACATTCTATGTAAAATCTTGAATATTGCTTATACGTGTCAAGATCATAAAAAAAAAAGGCTATTGGCTTGTAGCTTCAAATGGAATCAAAATGTTGAAAAAGACTGATTTTCATATAAAAGAATTTTTTACAATTCTGATAAAAGCAATAAAGTTTCTTTTGTTATTGTGATACCTAATCATTGGCCATAGGATAAAAAATACCATATGTATATATTGTTTCTCCTAAGGTAAGCATAGAACCAGCTTAAAATGGTCCTATCCTGTTTCTAACAAGACACCAAGTTGCTGTTCAGAGACAAAAGACCAAAAACACAAGTCATGCAGCCAAAGTATGTACAGAGGAGAGAACTTTGGTCCCCAGCTGTACCAGGAACCAAAGTCTTGTCCCCCTGCCCTGCTCATGGAATCAAAGGACCATGATATGACTGGAACTGGAACACTGGAAGCCTTTCAGAAGCAAAAAGTCTGCTGGAAGATCCTGTGCTGAAACCCCTTACTACGAACAGCCAAGTTCCGAAGCTCTCTGATCAAAACCTGCACTACCGGTGCTTCAGCACACCAGCCTGTTCTCCCCAACTTCTAACTCTCGGTCTCTCAATCTTCACCTTTGAAAACCCTTGATTAAAGACCATTAGGGAGTTTGGGTTTTAATCAACAGCTTCCCATTCTTCTTCCTTGGTACCTTCCAAATAAAATGGCTTTAATTTCTCCATTGCAAACCTAATGTTAAGTGTTTGGCTTAGCTGTGCATTGGGCTGGCAGACCCCCACTGGGTTTGGTTCAGTTCAGTTCGGTTCATAACAAAGAGAAATTCTGTGCCAAACCAAAGTAGAGCATAAAAGATGAGTACAAAGTGGAGTGAGACCAAATTGCACATAAGTCAAACTTTATTTTCATTTTTAAGATTTGAACTTGTGAGGCTTAACAATGACTTTCAGCTTTGTGCCTGACCTACCATAAAGGCACACTAACAATAGGTGGGCCTGAGCTAACCTAATTATGGTCTCAGACCAAGACTAACCATGGGTGTCAATTACTCAGTTCAAGCATAAGTGTGTGGAAAGGGTGAGAGGAGAAGAGAGCGAAAGAGAGCACGTGAGAGGAAGAGAGAGGGAGGCACAGGGACACACACGCTATCCACACAAACTAAGGCATGTGTCCTCATGTTTTCCTATATCTAAGCTTAAAATTCTTCTGTGTAACAGTAGAAATAACAGAAGATTAGCTCTTATTTATGCTTACTTTTAGCCAGGCAGTTTGCTAAGTACTTACATACACAAGCTCATTAATCTTTACATCTAAAGTGACATAGGTCATTCTCATCCCAAAGATGGACAGACCAAGGTCTCAAAAGGTAAAGGAAATAGCACAAGATCATACACTTAAGTAGGTGATTAAATTAGGGTTCTAATCTCTTGTGACTCCCTAAACCAATGGTTTTAAACGCGTCAATACCCTTCATGGTCAGTTTTCTCATTAGTAAAGTAGAAAAAATAAAACAGCCCACCTTACAAGAATTGTAAAAGTAAAATAAAAAATCACAGAAAACTATGAAAACTATAAGGTATTGTGAACATTAACAGAGACGTTGTACTTATATAGATTTAATGTAATGTTATAGCAACCCTCCATTTAATAATATGCAATCATAGCTTTAAAAAATCTCTCTTTTAACCAACCTTTCCTTAAACCTTTACATTTAAGCCAAAACCTTAGGAGGATCTGCACATAAATCCAGCATGCTATGGTAATTCAGAGTAGCTTGACCTGAGAAACCCCTCCACAGACAGCTTTCCTTATGTGCCTGCGGCTTCTTTCAGTTCCGGCCTCAAGCTCTTCATTTGCTCCTCTCTGAGAGAGACTTTTCAAAGTATGGCTTATTATTCTCTTGGATCTTGTCTTCCTATTTGAACAAAGGGAATGTTTTATAAGGGAAGAATCAATACCATTTGGTTGGTTAATACCATGAACCTTCCCTGGACATTGTTCCCTATCACTGCTTTGTTTCAATTACAAAAGCCTTAGTGCAGGCTTGTGTTATGCTGAAGTTAATGATAGTATTCATGTATATTTAGGTAGTATGTGGATTTAAAAAATTCTAACCAGTTTTACACTTTGGAATAATTTTGAGATGGGAACTGGTATAGACTTGCCTTATTATGTTTATTTTTGTTAAGGTTAACACTGAAACTCATTTGTATTTTTAAAATAAATATCGATTGGCTGAAGGAGGCTTGATGTCATGGGTAAGGATCTAATTTGGAAACAATTCATAATTAACTACTGATAACACATCAGAATATATGTTACTTAGAGATAGTTTAGAGTTGATTTTGCTTTTTTTCCCCCCAAGAAACATCTGGCCTACTACATTTATGTGCAAGTAAGAAAACAGACTAAGTCGATGCTATTTCTATCCTTAAAAAGTTCCATTTTAATTGCATTTTAATATTTACTTTACATATAGCTTACTCAAATGTATTTTTCATTAAATTATTTGTCTATTATAAAATCTAGCATCGTTTCTTATAGTCACTAATGTAAATTTACCTCAGTTTTTTCATTACTCCAGGATCCCTGTGTTCTACTCGGATCTGCCTCGTAGGGTCACCTGACATCTAGCTCATCTTTATTTCTTTGCTTTTGCTCATGGTGCTCCTTTCATTTAGGATGCTCTCCTACCTTCATCTATCAATTAATGTTTACCACCTCCCTTGAGATCTAATAATATCTGCTGTTTGCCAAGAAATTCTGCATATTGTGACAAATCCTTTATTATATACTAGCTTTTGGGGTGGTGGGAGGAAGCAAAAATTGAATTAAAGAATTAAAGCTTTCACTTCTGTTCTGAAAATAGGCCCCGCGAGTATTATCTGAGCTATACACTAGTCTGCAGGGTCTATAATATTAATAACAGCAAAATTTGTTGAATGTATGCTAAGCACCAATTACAAGTCTAAGTGCTCAATATGCATGATCTTGTTTAATATTCATAATAATCTCATGAGGCAACTATTTCAATGTTATACAGCGAATAAATTGGGAGTTAAGATTTGAACCTCTAAGTTTCCATTCAGAGCCTACTGATTTAACCACTGAGCCTTCACTACACCACTCATGCCATTTATTACTTTTTCCTTAGTCCACTTTGTTCATAGCTATACACAATTTTTCAAATGTGTAATTCATCCACAAGACAGTATGCTCCTTAGAGTACTAAAACCACCCATACCCTGCTCTAATTAACACAGAATACTGCATATAGTAGTTATTTGATAAAATAACTACACATACATATATACACATGCATACATTTCTTTTTCTAATCTGAATAATGGTTTTTTACTTTAACCCCATGTTTTATTTCATAATATACTATTACATATCTCATGGAAATTATCCTAACTCTTTCATAATTCCTACTGAACTATGTTTTCTACACATATGGCATACTCAGTAAATGCTTACTGAATAAATTAAAGGCTAAAAAGAGGCACTGAGTAGTTCAATTACTTTCAAAATTAAAAACAGGTTATATAAAAGTCTCCTCACTATTGTTTTGCTTCTTTCATTTATCTTTTTTTTTCTCACATGGGTCCCCAGTTTAAAATACAAACAATATATCAAGAGAATGGAAATTGTTTATGTAAAGGGAATAAAACTAATAAAGTTTATAAGAGGCAACAAATCCCACTAAGTAAAAAAGGCATATTATGTATAGTTAAAGACTTCTACGTATCCACTGGTAAATATTCCTCCATCAGCAAATCCCACTAAATAAATCGTATATTATGTATGGCTAAAGAATGCAATGTATCCACTGGTAAATACTCCTCCAAATCAGAGAAAACTACTATGAGATCTATTGTAAATTCCTGTTAAGTATAGTAGCTATGTGCTATGGTCATGATGTTTGTATCCCCCCAAAATTAATATGTTGAAATCCTAATCCCTAGTGTAATAGTATTAGGAGGTGGGGCTTTTGAGAGGTGCTTAGGGTCATAAGGGTGAGGCCCTCATGAATGGGATTAGTGGTCTTATAAAAGAGACCCCCACAACATCATCCTCTAGTTCTTTCCACAATGTGAAGACAAGATGAAAAGGTCTGCAACTGGAAAAAAGGCTCTCACCAGGACAAGGCTGGCACTATGATCCTGGACTTCTAGCCTCCAGAACTCAGAGAAAAATTTTTTGTTCATAAGCTACTCTGTCTGTGGTATTTTGTTATAGCAGCCCAAACAAATTAAGATATGTAATGTATACTAATTCTTTCTTATTTTGTAATTCTGATCTAGATAATACTATTAAAAATTGAAATATGGGGGTAACAATTTGCATTATAATTTAGACATATGTAATTTTTTCCTTTTTATAAGTATAGTTTTTTTAATCGTTGCTGTGTTTAACTTTTAGAAATAATTTAAGGGAAGAAATTTTTCTTCACATTGGAATCAATATACACTTTAAAATAAAGCTTGATAAAAATCCTTTTTTTAAAATGGTAGCTTATATAATCCTTTATTGCTTTAAACAGTAAATCATTTCATGGTAATTAAAAAACAATAATAGTGAAATCATAATACTGATTTTTTTCTAATTTATATCTGTATAATCTCTTCCAAAAGAAAAAAAAAACCCCAAAACACTTTTTTTCTTAAGGTATGTTCCCTTCTATAATTTCTCTGAAAGTTGCATTTAATATACTTCACCAGTATTTCACTAAAAGGGCAGGGCAACCTAATCTTGATTTATAAAAAAATTTTCATTACTCAGTTTCAACAGCTCATTGATTTTTACAGTTTCATAGACACCGTTATGATAATGTATCTTTAAAATTTTCAACCTTTTGTTCAGGAAAATTTTCAATACAAGTCATAATCTAACAGGGACCACTGCACAATACATTCATTTTGCTCTTTTATTCATTGAAGGAAAAAAGCCGTAATACAACCTTCTTTAAAGTCTATTAAGTCATATTAGGTACTTCTCATTGAGAGTGAAAAAACAACAGGAACGAGGAATTAAATGCTCATTTACCTGTATTAGACATATTCGTAGGGCTGTTGTCTGAAGAAGCAACTGGAGGCTGTTCTGTTTTCTTGCATCCAGTTTTTAACTATGAAAGAAAATGAGAAATATGAAATGTCATTTTCTAAAGTGGGTCAAAGACCAGATTAGAAGTTCATGTTAACATAAAAAGAATGGTTAAAGCAATTACAGCAATAGTCCAAAAAACATAAAACCTCTACAATTTTGGTATATTCAGAATTAAAAGTAACAACTGCTTTCAGCTCTATTATCCAAGGACAACAAAATATAAGGCCAAGTACCTTGTCTTTAAAAGGTATTAAACTCCAAATGAAAATGAAAAAGTATAAAGCTGACAGAAAATCTTATATTCTGTATCTGATTAGCATGTTCCTTAAACTGAAGTTACCTTTGATGAATTGTTCCACTAATTGAAAGCCTGAGTTTCTTATTTTACTTTACAGCTAACACAGATTTAAAGAATACATGTTATATTATATAACTTTGATTTGTTATGTTTCTGTAGTAATTAGTTATTAATTATATTTATTTTGATGCAGAAACTCCCCCTTTTGTTTGAGTTTACTAGGGTGAACTATATTCTAGCATACACATGTGAGGATCAATATCCACCTACACTGGATGATTAAGATTAGCCTCAATGTGTAGGAAAGAAGCTAAGGAACAAAAAGGAATACTGCCTGTCTTCGGTCAAGGAGAAAACAGAAATAATAATGAATTTGACCATATTAAGGACTGTCTGAAAATAAATATGACATTCCTAATACAGTTTTGAGTGCTATTTAGGCATATCTTTGTGATGCCATTCCCGATTATGATTTTCTGGACAAAGGACACACTGACTTGAAAAATAATATTTACTGACAGCACAGCATAAAAATCTTAACAGGAAAAAAAAGAAAAAGATCTTTCAAGAAAATACCAGTTTATTAACAAACTATATTACCAAATTATAATTCTGTATGTATATAACAAACACAAAAACACATAGGGGATTTATAAACTACATAAACAAACATAAATTTAAGATTACCTGATTTATCTTAAAAGAAGGCGAAATGGCATCTGTAGTTTTGGAAGTGGATGAGATCTTTGGAATTAGTATTTCAGGGGGAGAAGAAAGAAGACTAAACATTGAGGCCTGAGGTCCATATTCTCCTGAAGTTTGTAAAAGGGATGTGCATGATGGATTTTCTGGATGACTGCCATCAGATTTTTGTCTTATGAATGCTATCTCCCAAGCAGATTCTGACCTAGCACGAAAAAAAAAAATTACTTTATGGATATAGTACAATTAAATTCTAAGATGATGTTTCACATATTTTTTTTTTAAATACTTCCTTTAGGGTCTAAAGTATTTAATACATCTTAGATTACTATTTTAAGGAGATATGCTAAATGACTCATTTTATCTTATAGATAGCATAGTTACCTCAACTTGGCTCTGGTAATTATGCTTTTTGCTTCTTCAAATGATACACCAATCATAGATTCCTTGTTTATTGAGACAAGTTGATCTCCTGGCTTCAAACGTCCATCCTAACAAAAATAGTAATATTTGTAAAGAATATTTACAATTTTTAAAAAAATTAATGAATGCAATTTAAGCAAAGTTTTAGTAAAGAATTTCTTAAAGAAAGAGTAAAAAGAAAATCTTAGACAAAGAACCTCAATAGCAAAAAGTTTTGATTAAAGCTGGATTTGCTAATATACGTGAATGAAACATCACAGTTCACGTATACCTTGAATAAGATTGCACACTAAGGAATTCTTAATATTTGAAGACATAACCTGGTACACCAGGAAAAGAGACCTATTTTAAAATCTCCGTACTATGATAGCCCTGATCCTGTGATAAAGTTGGCCACACAATCCTAGGATATTCCAGAACACAAGATACGTTCACTTTAGTTTCTGAGAATTCCTGCATCTTTCATTCCACCAAAGCATTAGGATTTATTCTACAGGAAGAATGTTTAAAAATTCAATCAAAGATCTTAATTATATTGATACTACTCAGATTTTGGCTTATGGTCAAACATCTTCTTTATTGGTCTGCTCAGGCCTAATCGTTGTGCAAATAGCTTTGGTTATGTCCTACTAATAATGACTGCTTCTAATTGGCTTTGTCTTTGCTAAGTTCCAGCTCTGCCTATAACTAGCCTAACTGAATAAGAGCATATCAGTTACAAAATTTAATGTATTTGTTAGGCAAGTTTCTCAGTCTTTATCTGTCTTCTCTTAATTCAAATTTGAAAAGAAGAATGAGCTCTCTTCATTTTCAGTTCCTAAGATACTTCTGAATTTATCACTTGTACAAAGAAAGAAAACATTATTTAAATAACAAGGGAAGAAGCTTATGTCGTTAAAAAGCTAGATTTTCATCTTATGGCATTTAAGTAAATTCCACAAAGTTTAAGGAAATATCCTTCTTCAAAGTCTTCCCTAGTAAGATAACTGATCTTTGATCCAAACTATATTATATACAGTAATGATGATTTATGTTTACTTTACTGCTAAATAAAAATAATTCTTTTTGTTTTTTAAAAAGACATTTAGTGCTCTTAAACTAAATACTCAGTATATAGGAAAATGATTAAATAAATGTAAAATATTTATCAAAAATGTTATGGGAATATATTATCTCAAATAGTATATAAAATATATTATAATCTAAATGCATATTTAGATTATAAATAGTGTATAAAAGATATTATAATCTAAATACAACTCTGACAAATTATCAGCATTACAAAAAAATTAAAACAAAACAACTTAATTTAAATTTGAAAACAACTTAATTAAAATTTGAAAACTAAATTGGATTTTATGAATATGTGATTAAATATAACTAGCAAAGTCAGACAGCATAACATACATCTGCTATATTCATAAGTGATTTTTTTCCCCTCCTTCCATGGGTAGTAAAACACAATAGTAATGCTTGAAAAGACAAGGAAATATGGAAGAAGTATCTACATGTTCAGTAAAATGAAAGAGCTGATTTTGTAAAATTCTGTAAACACAGTTCTGTATTGCCTGGGCCCAAATCTTATTACAGAATTTGGTTACATAGGCACTTAAATCAGCTATACCCAAACTACACTTAGATACTTATGTGCATTAGTATGCAATTTAATATGCTAAATTTTAGTTTGAGGACAGTCATTTACTCAAGGTTAAGGTGAAATGGTAGCAAACAAGAAAAACAACCTTATTTGACAAAATAAGGCTAATAAAAGAGAAGAATAAACAAAATTCTAGTGTGCTTATTTCCGGTTGGGAGGGTGGAGAATATAATAAAGGGAAAGCACACAGGAAGCCTTGATAGGCTTAAATTTCTTAAATTTCTAATATTTAAGTCAAGTGGTGAACTCTAAGTGATTCATGAGTGTTCAATTTATTATTAAGCTTTGTAAGTTAGAAGTGTGTTCCAATATCCTTTTGTATGTACCAAATATTATACTATAAATTTGAAAATAAATTTCCAACCTCCAATGTTTGCTCCAACAATGTGCCTAATGAGCTGAATTAGATTTTGGTTCTATGTTCTAAAACTGGTATTCAGAGTAAGAATCAAACAGAGAAGTTTTTAATCTAATTTTAAGATAAATTAATTAATAGAATCAAATATATGTCATTATTAAATCCAAATCTAGATCATTTGGAATTTGTAAAATAATTCTTCATTAGAATGAGTTTAATAAGGTAGATTGTAACTGAAATTTAATGACTATACTGCTATTGACTTATATCCGAAAGCCTGGCAACAATTTAGGGGGAAAAGGGAAAAAATGAAGAAAAGTCCAGCTTTAATTGTGCAAAGCATTTAAAGGTCACTGATATGGAAACAAAGACTCTTTTAGAAATGGGGAGGTAGAGAGTAAATATTAGGTTACTTTGTGTTAATCTAAACATTCTTGGGATTAACAGTTCCTTCCTTTTATTAAGCTTCCTTGAAAAGAGAAAATTCTACAATGATGACTATAAGTCAGATGGCACCTCAACTGTCTTTCATTTGGGCAGGAGCTTTCAAAGGCAGTGGACTAACCTGGAGAGAGCATGAAGTTTGGCAATCGGATAAACCTGAATTCAAATTTGAGCTTACAACTTGCTAGTTAGATGTTCATATAAGAGAGAGAGACAGAGAGAAGATAGGGGCGGAGGAGTACAATCTCCTCCAGAAGGAACACAGAACTAAATTCTAAATTGGCTGAAGTAGCTCTTATATCTATGTGTCTTACAGAAATCACAGTTGGTTGTTAAGGTTGCAAAGAAAAAGGCTACTGAAAATAGAGGAAGGCAATAGGGTTTAGGCTGACCTACTACCTCCCACATTCTCCTCTCACGCAGTATGGAAGAAAAAGCTCTCATAAAAAGCAATTTAACATATTTTATATTAAAGTACACTGATGTACTGGAGTAGCATTTTCCAGGAGGACAAGAGTCAGAAAAGAGAAAGAATAATGCCTTCTGACTTTGGCTTCTGGTGTTTATATGTATTTTTCTTTCTAAAAAGTTTTCACAGCAGTAATTTTTTTTTCTTTGCTTCCTAGAATAAAATCTTAGCTGATCATGTGAATTTGTGAACCTGCTTAAAAGTCAGAACCTGCAAACTAAAACAAAGCTATTTCTGTAAAAGTCTGGCATTCAAAACCAGTGAATTCTGCCCCAGCTGGATTAATGTATATGTGAAGAGAGTAACTTCAGAGGCCTCTTCCACAGTCTAGATTCTGATTCAGCAGTTACTGAGCAACTACACAACATGACAGTCAAGGTGCCAAGCACTTTCACATGTCCAACCTGAGACTGAATTCTTCACACTGACATTTATAAAGATGTTGAAATAATAATGTATTCCTGACCACTTAAATACTTCTATTAAAAACTACCAACTGTTAATTTTCAGATTATAATATTACATAGTTTTCTTAATATGTTACCTTATTATCAGAAACCACCTATACAATCTGACTGTGATTTAACTGACTCATTTTTCCTAAATACTAAGAAGTGCTTCTGCAAGCCTTTGGATTGCTTTCTCAGGCTGTCATAAACTATCAACTGGAGGTATCCTTTTAATACCAGTTATTCATGTGAATCTAAGCAAACTGTTTAAACTCTGCAAGACTTCATTTTTTCAGATGTAAAGTGGGGATAAATACCTCTCACACAAAGTTGGTGTCATAATTAAATAACAAATATAAAAACCCTAGCATACTGTATGTATTAAATAAAGGTGAATTGAATCAGAATCCCAAATCTGCTATGGGCAATTTTCACACTGCTAACAAATTTAATCCTGTTACTCTTAAATTAAGAATCTGTGATAGCTGCTCACTGATAGAAAAGTTGAAACTCCTTAATTTCCCAAACCCAGCAAAACAAACTAGCTGCAATCTACTTTTTCTAGTCGCATAATGTACCTTCCCTTTTCAGCATATAAATTCTTTATTCTAGTCTCAGAAAATGTTCTTCAAACCTTAATGCTTTTATACACACTGATTTCTACCAAGAATGATACCACCCACCTTTCCACTTCTTTATATGATGAACTCTCTTAAACCTCACAGCTAAAATCAAACATTATCGCTACTGTAAATTTTCCCTAGCTCCTTAGATTTATTAATTGTCCCTTTCTCTTAGCCCCCAAAATACTTTTACTTACTGCTATTACTGCACTTACTTTGTATTATCATTATATTTTACTATCCTTATATCTTTTTTCCTCCCATTAGAGAACATTAATACAGCAACTTTCAAACTAGCAGCCCTGATTCTTTCAATTGGCCAGAACCACGTCCTTTTTGTGGTTTATTCTCCCAGAATAGTGCCAGTTACATAATAAATCCACAATAAATTAATAAGTTCCAGAAAACAGAAGAAATTAAGGTGGCTTTAACAGAGATAATAATAGCAAAAAAGAAAAAAGAATGACATTGCAAAGTGAGCCCTCTCAGCTGTTACTACTTTAGCTCCACCAATGGGACTAGTTTCTTTATACTTTGCCATCCAGAGGTTCTGGTCCTATCTATCTAAAAATTCTTGGTCCCAGTTCCAGTGATATGCTCAGCACATTCTGAAAGCAGACTTTCTCTGAAAGCTAAATATGCCCTACTTCAATCCTTTGTGAACAATGACTAACCATTTGTTTCATTTAAAAAAAGTTGTGAATGTATCAAATCTAAGAAGACACTGATTGTAAAATGTAACATTATTTTAAATATTACTAAGAGAAAAAAATGCTGCCAATACCTTATGAATTGATTGTAAGACCCATCTCAATTTCAGAGAGAAAATACTTTATCAGGTTTGAAGAAAAGCATTTAATTCCTGCCTCCTTTCCTTACACTACTAGCAGAAAGACAAAGAAACAAAAACATTTGAAAACTTCAAACTGTTGTCCAGAATCTGATACAAAAAGCCAAAAGGAGAGGTACTTTGGTGTGGAGCCCAGATGGTGGCAGTGAATGGTAAACAGGCAGATCAGTAATTTGCAGAAACATGACAGAATGACTAAGAATGAATGACTCGTTCATTCACTCACTCATTCATTCATTCATTAATATTAGTTGCCCAATCAGTATGTGTCAAGTGTCACATTGGGGACTAAGATTTTTATTGTGAATAAAATCAGGCAGATTTTATTCCTTGCATTTAGGAAATGCACTGTCTATAGTTCAGGTGCAGTAGTTAAAACAAACACAGAGATAGTTTACGATTACAAACTGAGATAGGTGATATGAAGGGAAGGAAGAGGATTGAGAAGCACATGTAGCAATCAAAAACCTGGTCTAACCTGGGAGTGTGGGTGGGGGTCAGGGAACACATTCCTTAGAAACTGGTCTTTGAATTGATATCTGGAAGTAACAGGAAAAAGGGGAGGGAGTGGGGCTTGAAATGAGAAAGAACCTGGGTCCTTCTAGGATCTGAAAGAATGTCACTCTGGAAGCATGGAGGTGGAGAACAAGAAAAGTCAAGAGCAAAAGTCACATTTTATAGTACTATTAATAAGATAAATTGGGAGGGACATAGGTATAGTGCATTAAGAGCAGACAAAGATATTGTGAAGTCTAATAAAAACTGATCATAGTTTAAGCTATGGTGATGACAGTGGAGATCAAGAAGACTGGTAGGTTCATGAGATATTTAGAGAGTAAGAAGTCAAAAAGTCAACAGTCTGTGCTAATGAATTGGTTATGGGTGTTAAGGGAGGGGTAGTAGTTAGGATGCTATTAGGTTTTCTTACTTTGTGCAAACAGAAGGTGTCATTCACCAATACTGGGAACATGGAAGAGGCCCTGTTTGAGAAGAGATGGGCAAATGAGGATAGGGTACAACTATCATGAGTCCTGCCACATGTTGAGTTTGAGATGCCTTTAAGATATCCAAGTGGAAATGTTGAGGAGGTGATTAGATATGTGGGTATAAAGCTCACAAGAATATCTAGGCCAGAAAGAAAGCCTAAAACTGAATGTTGAGGACTCCAGACTAATATAAACTGGCTGTTGGGGTGAAAAGGGTTTTGGAGTTTTCATAGTTCCTTAACACAGTACCTAGTATATTTCTTCTCAACCTATAGACTGCCTCTGGCTCTTAGAGCTTGGCTAATCTTTCCTATTTGAACTGGATATATTTTCAAGATATCCCAAGTTTAAATCTTGAATATACTTTTCAAAGAAACATAATATTTTGGATACTGAAACCATATTGTATTTCATATTTGCCAGGTGGAAAGCATTTATGTGTATGAGGGTAGAGGGTAGGGAGGTAACAGCTAACTATGATTAATTAAAAATTCCTTCTGAGTTTCAATAATCCCTTAACATATTAGGTTTAGGGATGCAAATAGATTATAATTAATCTATAAGTTTGAGATTGTCTTATTGTTAGTTCTGAAAAAATATGTTAAAATTAGAGCAAGTTAAAGTGCTCATATACATTTAAAAATATTAACAGTTGCTCAGTTCAACAACTTAATAAGCATAACTTTATGATTCCATGTTCCCTATTCCGTGAATATATCTACTATGCAAATTGTGTGCAAATTAAAAATTTATTAAGATTCTAAAACAGTATTTAGAAGATGGTAAATAAATAATAATAATATTTATTTATTTTTAAAATATTTTAAAATAAAATAGCATCCATTTTGTATTTGCAGAGTAAATATGCATATAACTCTCCATCATGAAGAAGTATCCAAAAAAAATGTAAGTATTGCAAACTTTCTCTTTTCTGTCTGCACCTTTCACTATTTTGGCTGTTTTCTTGGACAGAACCAGATAGAGTTAAAGAACATTAATAACTCTGTGCTGCTCCCTAGTGGTAAATATAGAATATGGTCCATTACAGGCTATCCCTTTTAATACACTTTCAAAGAATAAAATTTTAAGAAAGTCAGTAAGAGAAAATATATACTATGGGGATAATTTCTTAGTCTGCTATTACTGGCAGCTGATGAAAAGTCACTCGGCATCGCTGCCATCAACTTATTACTTTAATTACAACTATTTGTCATGGGAATATAAAAGCGCAAATTGATACTTGTCTTAAAAGAAAATTTTTATCACTTCTTAGGTCCTGTGATCTATTATTGCATTATATCAAGTGTAGTTTAAGAAATACTTTAGCTATACTGAACACACACATACACACACACAAATGCACCTTACCTTCAAAACTAAAATAGTACTAAATATTTTGATTCTTACAAGAAAAATTTCATTTCTGTTTGAATTTATTTGAACTTAGCATTTAAATATGTTATTTGGTTAATAATTTAAATTCAATAACCAAAAGTTTATATCATTATAATGTCCTAAACTCATTGTATAATACTTATAACTCATGAATTTTGAAGATACCTTATTATCTCAGCAAGCCTGAAACAATTCGAGTCACTTCTATTATTTTTGAAGTTATTAATGAAACTGATTTTTCTTAACAAAGAAAAAAATCCAGTTAACTAGATAAACTGGTTGCTAATTAAGTGTTTGGAGTGGGAATGGGAGTAAGAGTAGGACTATTTATTCAACCAAAACAACTAGATCAATAAGAAAACAACAATATGAACAAACCTAATGATAAAAGAATATTTCTCATACTATCCAGCTTAATATTAATATTTTATTAAATTCTTTATATCCTATATATATCCAACATACTGGAGACAATTTTCAATAAAAGACATATATAATTACATTAGTAAAACAAAAATAGCAATGACATCCAAGAGAAATGAGAATGTAAATATAGTAACCAGTTTGATAACTAAGTCACTGGAATTACGTTTCAAGTTTGGGTCTGAGCTTTCTAGCAATCAGAGCAAAAAGGAACTCATGATTCACATATTTCTTACATTAAAAAGGAGCGTAACGCTTTCTAAATTCTAAAAGAAGGATATTTTCTGGTCTTAAAGATAAATCTAATTTCTCAAATGGATTCTAAATTGAATTTTTCATGTGAGCAACTAGTGATACAATTAACAAACTCAACAAGGATTCCTGTAAATTTAGAAATAAGTGAATTTTATCTGCTAAGTATTTTTGTTTATTTTGTTTTGTTTTGTTTTGCATTTAGAAGAGGCTTAATGAATGTAGTTCAAGTTTAAGTGATCTAACTTAATCCAAACTCAGAGCAGTGGCTAGCTAGGACATCTTCAAATATAATTTTGCTCTACCAGACACAGGATCTGAATTAAATTGTATATAATTGAAAAAATATATAACCTTTAGTTAGAGCCTGAAATCTGTTATTTTCATATTAATTTCATATTCATTTGTTGGATTAAAGATCACTGAGAAATGGTCACAGTGGACATTCAGCTAATATTATGCTGAAATAGAAAAACAAACCTTATCACTAGTGGTTTTGTTTTCTTGATGAAAGGTTATTTTTATTCATTTTTACCTTGTAACAGTCTCCTCCAGGAATGATTTCCTGAATATACACAAAGGGACCTTCATTCTGGTTAATTCCTCCTAGGATCTTCAGACCAAGGCCTGTTTCCTTGGTAACTGTAATCATCTGAAAGGCAGGGTCCCTAAAATAAAGTAAATTAGCACTCATATTTAGCCTAGAGATTTGTACCTACTTTTTCTTTAAACTACTTGTTAGACCAAATTCTTAGATCTACATAACTCAAAATGCTCAGTACATAAGAACTACATTTTAAAAAGTATGGTGTATAATCCAGCAATCCTTCTACTGGGTATTTACCCCAAAGACTCAAAATCCTATATCCAAAAAGATATTTGAACACCAATGTTCATAACAGCATTATTCACAGTGGCCAGGACATGGAAACAACCAAAGTATCCTACGATAGATGACTGGATAAAGAAGCTGTGGTACATATATACAATGGAATATTATTCAGCCATCAGAAGAGATGAAATACTGCCATTTGTGACAACATGGATGGACCTCGAGATAATTACACTAAGTGAAATAAGCAAGACAGAAAAACTTGAAAACCACATATCACTTATGTGTGGGATAAAAACCTGAAAGCAACAAATGAACCAGACAGAGACTCATGGACATGGACAATAGAATAGTGGTTACAAAAGGGTAGTGGGAGAGGGAAGGGGGAAATTAGATGGGGTAAAGGAGGTCAAATATGTAAGAAAAAAATATTTAAAAATTTTAAAAATAAAAATTTTGGAAAAAATAAAACTAAACACGTATTTAAAAAGTATGATGATACAAAAACAATCAAATGTATTTCCTTAGTTGTATTTTTTATTTTCTCTACAAAACAACCAAACCATAAAAGAAATGATAACAATAGTGCTTATTTCTTTGGAGAACAAAGAAAAATACTTTAAAAATATTTTTAAAATATTATTGAGATAAATTTTTAAATTAAAGGTGACTGAAAATATTTGTGTTTAGTTGATTTTTAGACTATATTGAAAAATTGTAATGCTAAACATTTTAATGAATTAGGTAAGTGACTTTAAAAGATATGTCTGTGGCCATTTAAAGTAAAATAAATTTAACCTCCATTTGAATCTCAAAAAATCTTTCATTTAGAAAGAGCATTTTCCTAGTATAAAGAACTATTCCAGCTATAATTTCTGTTAAACATAAGAACAAGGCCATTAGAAAAGAAGAAACTGTCAAAAGAATTCTGTGAAAGGTATCTGCCCAAGTTATGTTTCTCACTACTCTGATCAGAGCATTGATTTTTACTAGTTAATAAAGTCTAAAATAAGGCTTAGGGGTACCTGCTTATTTATTATGTACTGGGTATTGTGCTAAACCACACACACACACACACACACACACACACACACACACACACACACACAGTGCCATTTAATTTAGTATTTATAAAATCCCTAAAAGTATTACCCTCATTTTTCATTTTTCTTTTTTTTAAAATTTTTATTGTTCAATCAGAGTTGACATTTAATATTCTTTTATATTAGTTTCAGGTATACAAAACAGTGATTAGACATTTACATAATTTATGAAGTGATCTCCCTAATTAGTCTAGTACCCACTTGGCATTATACATAGTTATTACAATATTACTGACTATATTCCTTATATTGTACTTTACATCCCTATGACTATTCTGTAACCACCAATTTGTACTTCTTAATCCCCTTGCCTTTTCCACCCAGCTCCCCAACCCCATTTCCCATCTGGCAACCATTAGTTAGTTCTCTTCTATCTATGAGTCTGTTTTCGTTTAGTTTGTTCATTTATTTTGTTCCTTAGATTCCACAGATAAGTGAAACCATATGGCATTTGTCTGTCTTTGTCTTACTTATTTCGCTTAGCATAATACCCTCTAGGTCTATCCATGTCGTTGCACATCATTCTTCTAAAGGAACGAAAATCTAGGAAAGTAAACTTGGTGGCCTAAGGTTACAAAGCTGGAGAACAGCAACGTGAACCCAGTCTGTCTTACTCTGCAGGCAAAATGTGCTTCCTTGGTATATTAAAGCCCCTGCTGAATATAGGACTTCCAGCTATCTTCAAACATATCAAAAAAATGAAGCTGGTATTAAAAAAATTTACTTCACATCTTGATTGTAGCTTTCAGAAAAAGCTTTCTTAGTTTCTATCATATAAATTCTAACTATAGTAAGCCCTCACTTAACATCATTGATGAGTTCTGCCACTTTAAGCAAAAGGATATATATTGAAACAAATTTTATCATAGGTTAATTGACATAAAAGAGTTAAGTTATATGGCATGTCATCAACATTAATAATGAAATGATGTTGGATGAAACAGTTATTTGAGGATCTGCTGTGTATCTTTAAGAAAATTCATATTTAAAAGTTAGATAATAAAAAATAGAATGAAAGAAAAAAATTTAAAATCTTACAAACTCCCTGTTTTTAAATATCTTGCTCTCTATATAGCATATGACTTAGAGTTGCATTATATTGAATTCAGCATTAGTGTTGGAAGATCTCTCTGCTAATAGGGCAATAATCAATTAGCTAGAAAACAGGCAGAAAGGATGACATCCAAAATGTTCTGCTGTCTTGTATTTCAGGACTTCAGCCCATTCTTGATGGGACATTATGATGCAAGGCTATAAAAAAGTGAAGCCTACAAATGGGAGAAATGAAGGAGTGAACAAAGGTACCTCACTAGGCACCTTCAGTAACCTCTAGATTTGAACTTCCTTCAATGGAGACACACATAATCTCCAGTATATATTATTGTTTCAGTAAAGCATCCCTATTTTTCTAATTTCAACAGTATATTTACTTGCAAGGATCTTATTTTAAAATTCCTCTATTATTAAGAATTTATATTACTTTTATTGCTATTAAAAATAGTTCTGCTTTAATTATAATAAGAGTATTACAAGTTAAAACTAGGCAGAGATCATAGGTTGTTAGCTGTTTAAAACTTTTACCAAATGTTCATTAATATTCTACTATGATCATCCCAAACATACTAAATTTAAATTAAAAATTACTTTTCAAGTAGACTGGATGATGCTACAGCAGATGTATTTTTCTTCATGGTTTCACCACGATAGCCTTCGAGTTAATAGTTGTGTAAATAAAGATCTTGATGAAGTCTATAAATTCTTCTTTTCCTAAGACTGGAGAAGTGGAAAATAAATTGTCATGTCTTAGAGAAGTCAAATTTGCTTTAAAATTTAAAACATTACATAACACTTGGTACATAAACAATATGTTCCTATGTATAAATGTTAGATATATGTTATATATTTTGGGCTATGTTACTTTAGTAATTGCTTATATTATCTGAGAAATGTAAAGATATTTCTGTAGATAGATAGATAGACAGATGAATGGCTGGAGCTACAGGGATATATCTATATCATTATCAACTTTTATATCTATATAAAATCTGCATTTTTTGGCAGAAATGAATACAATTAAGCTTTGGGTAGCTATTATAGCTTCCACATTAGTAACCTTAGAAACCACATAATAATAAAAGAAGGAAATGTCTCTGTGAGCACAAAGCTAAGAAGTTTATAGTTAGAATGTCTACAAAATACTTATACATTGTTGAAGAAAACAGAAATTCCTATTGTCTCACCAACTATTTTGAGGGACTTCCTGCAGATCCTATATAACTCTGACTCGTATTACTCCAAGCTTCTTCAATATTTTCCTATTAAAAGAAAAAATGTATATTATTTTAATGACTCTTATAGCTCCACTTGAAAATTAGTGCAGTTTCATTTAATTAAAAAATTTTATTTAAATAAGGATTTACCCCTTCTGCATAAGAAATATGAATACAGTACAGAAACTTGGAGATGAAAAAGATATTAGGATCATTTAGCACAACCATCTTAAAGAAATGAATAGCTAGAGTCACAGAGATTGTGCACTTTTCCCACACAATGGGAAATAGCTGTTGTCCCAGCCAGAACTCAGGCTTCAGGGCCTGGAGCATGAACCTTAAAATCGGATAGACCTGGGTTCTAATTTGAGCTTCTAGACTTTTCCAAGCCTGTTTTTTTATAGTAATAGAGAAAATAGTAGTGACAGTTTTACTGATAAATAGACATATCAAAACTTAGCAAATTATTTCACTTTAAATATGTGCTATTTGTTATTAATTACTTATACCTTAGTTTAAAAAATTTTTTTAAATCTGATTTTCAGTTAAACATGCAGCTTGACCTTGGCTTGTATCTTCTTACTCTCCAAAGAGTTCACTAATATGAGAGTAGAGGATTACAAACAGTATAAACTCACAATGTTGATGAATAAATGAAAGAATTTAATTCCAGTATTTAATGTTAATTTCACCTGAAATTATTCTGTTTAGGAAAGAAACACTTTGGAGTTCTCTTTGCCAATGGTTCTATATTTGGAAGTGCACTGCATCAGGAAGAACACTGGTCTAGAAGTTAAGATACCCACGTTTGAGTTTCATTTCCACTGCCCAGTAGCCATGTGACTTTGAGCAGCCACCTAACTACTCTGCTGCCCAGTTTTTCCAAGTGTAGAATGACAAGATCAGTCATAAAATGACCTGTAAAGGTCCTCTTTTTGGCTCTATAGATAGAAAATTCTGTCCCTGGTTTATTAAACTACAAGTCTTCCAGTGTTTTTAGAAGAGGGAATTTTCTTTTAAAATTTCTCTTCAAAATCTCTAAAATCAGTCTGGTCTATAAATGGGGTGGGGGAGCCTGCAGCCAGGTCATTCAGGAGGAATTTAAGGGGAGAAGGAAAGAATATTCATGAAGTGAAATTTTATATTACGGTTATTTCAATAGAAAATAAGGGCACAATAGTGCTGCTACCCAATAAATAATCTGTTGGGATTTTGTGACTGACAAGTTATAAATACCTATTGTTTATAGATTCAATGCAACTAATGTTAAAAAATGTAAATATTGCTTGTTGTAAAGTTAGATCTATAGATTCAGTAACATATATGAGGAGACAAAAAATAACAATGTTTACAAACTAGCAATTTGTATACCTTATCACATCAGAGATTGCTCAAGATAGCATTAGCTATTAATATAATCCTTAATATAATTGTTTAAGAACAATGGCAAAAATCAGGAATGACTCCCTTCCTTGGGCTGGACTTTGATTTTTTTCAAAGTTTTGGAAAATCAAGATGGAAAAGATTAGTCAAAGGGTTATTTTCCTATCTCCTTTATTCTGTACCCCAAGGCAATCTTCCAGCTACAAGTATTTTTTTTTTTTTCTCTCAGGACTCTAAACAGTTCAGGAATGCTGCTCATTTGTCTTGGGGGTGGACACATAGCATCTGCATATAGCATACAGACCAATCCTATGGGAAACAAAGTGCTTCAAAGAAGGAGTCCCAGACTTCTTAAAACATGAAATTGTCATCAGAGCAACAGCTCACTGTTTTCAGAAGTTTCCTTGGGCTATCTGACTGCCTTCTGCTTGCTTCACTCATGCACTCATTCACCAGACCTGTATACAGTACAAACATGTGTAGGCACTATGCTCAGTGCTTGTGATATTATGCTGAAAAATCTAAGGTCTCCACTCTTACAGTATTTACATTCTAGTGATGGAGTAAAACAATAAAAAAGTAAACAGCAAAATAAACTAACTTTCAGATACCGAAAGGTGATATGATTAAACTTGAATAGGCAGAGCAGTGCTAATTTAGATTGGGTAGTAGTGTTCCAGGTAAGATCCAAATAATGGGTCAGCCAGGAGGAAAACTGAGGAACAAAGTATTCCAGGCAGAGAAAAGGTCTCAAGGCAACAAAGAAATTGGGATGTGTGTGTGTGTAGTGGAGGGGAGTTACAGAACAGAAAGAAGCATGGCTGGAGCATGGTGACTGTAGAAAGAGAAAGATCTGAGATGAAGTTAGAGAAGTAGGCAGTGTCTAGATTAACTAGAGTCATATCAGCCATGGTAAGGAGTTTGGATTTTTGCTTAATCTTATGTCATACAACCTGACTATTCTCAAGAGATCTGAATTTGCCTTTTCTCTTATCTCTTACCTTTAACCTCTGCTCATTCCAGATAGGTTGTGTTTTAGCTTCAATTATGTCAGAATGTCAGTTCACATGAGATATAATATATTGGGAGGCCAGTGCAAAATGAAAATAAATGCAAGGCCATCTGTTAAAAAAATAATTATTTCAAGATAGTGACGGCAGAGAATTAAACCAAGTACAGGGGTTAACTAAGCCAAGGGCCCTTTTAAGAGAAGGGCCTTGGGCAACTGCACAGGTCACAAACCTAGGAAGTTGGCCTTGATCTTGATAACTGTTACTTGAAAAAAGTAAATGTCTTCTTCTGATTTCTCTTTCCAATTCACCTTATCTATCAACGTATAAACTTATCCAAGATCTTTTAAATGGAATAGTCCCTAAAACATGTGGCTTAAAGGAAGATGCCAAGAAATAAGAAATGAGGATATCAAAATTTACTGAGGCAACATCATGGCATTAGTGTGCAGTAATCTAACTGGGAAACAATGATTATCCAGCCTATTCTCAAGCAAACTAGAATTTATTTGTTCTTACTATTTATTTAAATGCATTGCTTTGTTTTTTAGCTACAAGAAAAATATTACAATAAATATCTACCAAATAAACAGTTGTTTGTACCCCCAGAATAATTGTTAGGTACTTCACATTGTCCAATGAATCCAATAATTTTATTAGGCAAACAGACAGTTAAGAAATACAGCTCAGTGACTAACATATTAAGATTTAAGTTGCAATTTCACTAATTTATATTATCTATTAAAAATTCCAAAAAGGTAATTAAAAACCAAATTTTAAAATAACACATTTTTATAACCCTTAAGTCTTCAGAAAGCCTGAAAACCAATAATCGGATAAGAAAACACTGTGTGACTATCAAAATAATTTTTTTCTTTCTTTTTCCACCTTCACCCATTTTGCTTGCCCTCCCCACTCAAAAATGGTCTGTATGAAAAGTAACAACGCATTTATCTACTATGTAAAATTAGACATTATCATAGGAAACTAGAAAAAGCTCACAAGGATTATTTACTACTGAAGAATGATGCTACACGTTAAAGGTGCCAAGTCTGAAATCTTGATCTGGCCTGATATTTTAAGTTCGTGATCTACCTACAGAACAAGGTTGTACTAGCCTTGCCCTCAGGGGTTCCCATTCATTCAATAGAACCCATTATTTAGCACTAGTTATCATAATGATTTATGCAATATTACAAGCACACTCAGACTCATAAGAATTGCAAACACCACCACTTCACTGCTATTAAGATTATTGTACCTTGGAAAGGAACAGTTTCACTTGCAATTATAAAATAAAGTAATAGAGTTCAAGACAAAGACATGATGACATATGTATATGTACTGCTACCTGTTGCTACATGGAAGGATTACATGGAAGGATTACACAGAGAAAAAAAATGTTGGAGAGAATGTATTATTGCTTTCAATGACACTATGTTTGCATGGGGTTTGAGTCTATGCTGTAAAAAACTGAAAATATGACTGGTCTTGTCCAGAAAGAGTTGACAATCTGGTATAAAAACTAAGGGAGATATGTATAAAAAAAAGTTTCAAATATTCTCATGAAACAATACCAATAAATTTTTAGAATTGCAGAATCTTGAGATTTTTGTGCCAGAGCAGAAAATAATCAGAATGTACTTGGATTTTATTGGCTTTGCAATTTCCTGGCCTTGTGATCACAAGTTAATCAATTATTCACTCAAGGTGACCATCACCACTCACCTGGACTACTTCAATTTCCTACTAACTATTCTACTTCCATTTTTGTCCTCTCTTTAATCCATTCTCTGCAACATAACCATCAAAAATATGAATCAGATCATATCACTTGTATGCTTCAAACTCACCAATAGTTTCCTATGACTTTTAGAATAAAATCTAAACCCTTAGACATAACTTAAAAGACTCTGTATTATCTGACCTCTGAATACCTGCTCTAACCCCACTTTCCTTCCTGCTCACTATGCTAGGAACACATTTGCCTTTTTGTTCTTCCATGGTATCTAGCTCTTTCTTGTATCCGGGCCTTTATATGGCTTGGAATTATCACCACATAGATAGCTCCTTATAAACATTCAGGACTAGATTCAAATGTCACATTTTCACTAATACTTGACTTTACTACTCCTCCACCTCATCATCATTTGCAACCACAGTATATTATTCCATTGTCTTTACTGTACATATTACTATCTGAAATTCCCTTATTTATGTATGTTATTTGATTATCTCTTGAGTCCTCAGAAAAAAGTAAACTCTGTAACAAGTGGTCTAGTTTGGCTTTCTCTATGCTGTAGTCCTAGTTGACTGAATAGGGTCTGACCCATAGCGAAAAGTGAAATAAATAAATGTTGAATGACTTAAAATCATTTAACTTCTCAGGCCTTCAATTTCCTCATCCATAAAGTGGGGATAATTTTAACTGCTCTGGTCATTAGAAATAAGGCTTAAAGTTTACTAATTTTCTACTATGCCTCAGCCACTGTGAAAATCACATTACATGTCTCATTTACTATTTCAATTCCCATTTTACGAATAAGGCTATTAAGTTTTAGGTCAAATAAAACTTGACCTAAAAGACACAAGATGAAAATAAAAACATGGGGTATGAATCCAGATCTGACTAACCTCAGAATCTGAACTCTTAACCAATACTTTATAGTTCCTAAAAAGATGTTCATTTCCATTACAGCAAAATCGGCTATGCTGTCCGTCCCTTTTGGGTCCTAGTTTGTCCTGTAGGACAACTGAAGGAAGTTATTACCTCCCTCGCCCCTGTCCCCCACACATGTGTCTTTTCCAAAATGAACATGCTCATTTCCTTTCGAACTTTCTTAAATGTTCCTCATATCCTGGACACTCTTCTTTTAAACAAACTTCAGTTTGACATTGTCTCTCCCGCTCCACAAGCGGTGATTTTCACTGGGCAAATAGTTAAGGGGCATCACAGCAGTGGAAGTCGATTCCCAGGGGCTGAGAAATGTCAATGTGAGTGAGAGTTCGAGCGGGCTGTGGTTAACACAGGAAGGTTCTTGGGACAGATGATCCTGAGTCCGGCGCAGGAAGTAGCAAGCCTGCATCGCGAGTTCCCCAGGTAAAAGAACCACGGGATAGCGGCCGCTGGGGGCCGCTAGGTCGAGACAAAAGGCCCATGGAGTTTTAGTAAGATCAGGAACACAAACCGAAGTGATGATGATGCACAGAGAGGAATGTAAAACCTTTTCCTAAAGGTTAGTTAGATAGGTACTGGAAGGAAGCAAAATGGAACAGCCAGGAAGCAAAACGCGAACTTACCCGTAACCTGGCAACCCGGCCGCCGTAGCTCCATTACAAAAGCTGCCTCTTGAGGAGCCTGGTAGCCAAGGCAGCGGCCGGCTCAACTTAGTTATCGCGAGATAGAGCATGCCTCGCGAGATCTGATCTCCGAGGCCGGCGTGTGTTCTCTCCTGGCGCTATGAGGGGGTTCAGGTCTCCTGGGTGGAGTCGCGTTGCTTTTTGTGGCTGGCGCTGGAGCCACCCTGGGTCCCCGACCAACGTTGCGGAGAGGGTAGATCTGTGTTTCAGACCGGGGAGGAGCGGGACAAGAGGTGCTGAGAGGGGTCTGAGGCGGCTGGGGACATGGAAGCGCCCGGGTCTAACCCGGGACCAGGCCGTGCAGGTGCCACGGCGGTCGAAGAGCACAAATCCTTTCACGCGCGCGCAGGAGGAGGACTGGCGGCGGCGGAACAAGACCGTCCTCACGTACGTGGCCGCGGCCGCCGTGGGCATGATAGGGGCGTCCTATGCCGCCGTACCCCTTTATCGGCTCTATTGCCAGGTAGGGGCCGGTGCTGCGCTCTGGGCAGTGTCATGTTGTACGGAGTATCTGAGATTATCTCTGCCAAAGAGTAAACAAGATCAAAAAGGTGGCATCCAAGGTCACCAATGAAGTTAGTATAAAAGCTACAAGGAGAACTCAAACACAATCGTGATTATTCCGACATGGTGATTGTGTTATGACCACACTACAGAGCAAAATTCTAGGTCCTGAGCTACACCTCACCTAAAGGCTCCGTCAGCCTATTCTCCAGTATCCATCAATCTGATCAGCCGCACTCTTACTGCTTGCACACGTGTCCGCTTTTAAAATGTAATTTATATTCATTCATTCCGTGAACCACATATGGTTTATGTGCGAACGTTAACCTTGGAAATGAAAATACGCGTTTTACTTGTGCTTAACCTGGTAGTAGCTTTTTAGCCATATAAAGAGGCATGGTTTAGGCCTTTGAATACGCTACCCCAGTTACTATATAACTGTAATATGCTCACCCTGGGGTCCCTTTTAGATCGGACACTAGATCTTTCTCGAAGTGTGGTCCCCTGGACCAGCAGTATCAACATAATCTGGGAACTTGTGTGCAAATTCTTAGGCCAACTTCAGAGCTACTGAATCGGGAACTCTGGGGGCAGGACCCAGCAATCTATTTTAATAAGCCCACTAGCTGATTTGCATGCAAACTAATGTTTGAGGACCACTGGCAAAGGCAGACTTCACCTATTTCATGTATACTCTCCTTAGTTCTTTAGTAGTTTGCTGCTTTGGCTGAGCATTAGGGTCACCAGTGAAGCTTAAACTTGCCACGGCTCTCCTACCTGGAAATACTGATTAGGTCTGGGTAGAGGTCAGGATTTTCTGTTAAAATACATGCCAAGAGAGCTACATATTGGTTTCATCAGTAAATGTTTGAGAGTAGCTCCCAAACTATGTTGTACATGGAAATCACCTGTGAGCTATTTAAAATCCTGACGTTTAGATCACATCCCTAATCAATTAAATCCTAGTGACTTGGATTGAGAGTCAGTCATTAGCATTTTAAAGATTCCTCAGAATCTTCGTTGTTGCTGTTAATACCTCGTTTATTTACCCCATACTTAACAGATGCATTTACCATTATTTTTCGATAATGACTGAAACAAAAGTCAGAAAGACTTCAGCCTTCTCATATAGGAAAGTGCAAATAGCTTGATTTCTGGAGGAGTGTAGAATGTGAAATTAATTTTCATTAAATGCTAGCCTCGACCAAGCATTAATCCCAAAACTACCAGTTGGTTAATGAAGCTGACTGAATCTAAAAAAGCAAGCCTAGATCTCCACTGACCACGTGTGTGTGGCGGGGAGGGGTGATTGGTGGTGGTGGATCTTATTCCTTGGGAAATACTTAGCAATGTCTGAAGACAGTTTTGGTTATCACAACCTGGGAAGTGAGGCAGGAAGATGCTACTGCTATCTGGTGGTAGAAGCTAGGGATACTGATAAAGATAAAATACTGCACAGGACATCCCCCCGCCCCACCGCAAAAAAAATTTAGGCAACCCAAAATGTCACTAATACCAAGGTTGAGAAATCCTGCCCCAAAATGAAGTGAATGACAATATTTTGTGCACATGTGTGCAAGCACAGGGCTGAAAAGTAAAAACTTGTAATTTGGATCTTAAACTTAAATCACAGTTGGATGTTAAATACTGACATTTCCAAAAGAGTATCCCTTTTATTTTGGAATCACAGAACTTTAGAGGCAAAAATAAGGTATTGTATAACCACTTAATACAGTGATCTCATGAGTATGGAAAATTTAGTCCAAAGAAAGTAAGATTTAGTTCTTGGAGCTAGTTAGTGGCAGAACTAGACTAGAGCCCAGGACATATTTTCACTTCAGTGCCCTTTTCTATTGTTTAATTTTTCTAATCATCAAACTTACAGATTTAAAGAATTTATATTCAAAGACTACTTGTCATAAAGAATACATTAAGGAATCCTTATTCAAGTGACTCAAATTCTTTAGTAAAAGGAGTTCTATCTTAAAATGTAAGCACTATGGTCTTCGGGCAGAAGAATATACTTACCTTTTAAACAAGGATGTGGAAAGGCTTGCCCTATATGATTATAATTTAGTTCAATAATGTATGGCAGTTGAGTGAAGCTAGCTGAATTTTGTAACTAGCACAAGATAGTAATGCTATATTTTGCTGGGAGTCTTCCCCTAGCCTCAAATTTGGTATTTTTTTCCTAGTATAGTAACAGATTAATTATCCGGAGACCAGAATTCTGGCAACTTCAAGCATCAGAAGAATGATGACCCTGGAAGTAAGGATTTTTTTTTTAAACATCTCTGATGATAAACTAAATAATGGCAATGAAGATAGGAAAAAAGTGTCAGATTATTCTGATGTCTTATGATTAGTTGCTTCAGTGTTCAAAGGGATCAGGTTCTCTGATGGATATCTGGAAAAGCCATACTACACCAAAAACTACAGGAAAAAATTACAAAAACATTGACCAACATGGGAAAATACTTATGATGCTGCTGAAGTGAAGCTACAAACTCATCTGTGCTATAGAAGTTTTAATATAGTAAAGGACCAGAAAGAAATGTGGAAAATGGAATTATTCAAATAGTTTTACTGAAATGACAGGGCTGTAGGTAAATTTCATTTATTAATAATAGTAATATGAAATACTAGTAATAAAGGAAAGTATGTTTAATGAAAAGTTAAGCTAAATATTCCGAGCCTTATTATTATCAGTTGCATCTGCTCTCTTGTAAGTGACTCATTTTTGACTGTGCCAGATAACCAAGTGATTACTAAAAAAATATGACTAACAAATATAGGCCCTTGACACGCCAAAAATGGTCAATGATAATGTATAAGTTGGCCCTTACTGGATTTCTAAAGTTAAATTGTCTTTACAGTTTTTGTTTTTATTTTTATCCAATAAATACATCATGAGCATCTAATGTATATTTAGCATTATACTTTCTTTTTCTAGACCACTGGCCTCGGAGGATCAGTAGTAGCAGGTCATGCATCAGACCAGATTGAAAACATGGTGCCTGTTAAGGATCGCATCATTAAAGTCACCTTTAATGCAGATGTGCATGCAAGCCTTCAGTGGAACTTTAGACCTCAGCAAACGGAAATATATGTAAGTCATCAAAACAATTATTAAAATTACTTTTTTAGTGTGAAAATTCCTTTCATTACTTCAGCTGCTTCACAATTTAGGAAACACCTAAACTTAATTTCAAAATATTGACAGACTCCATTACTGTAAAATTTTTATTCCCACAGACTACTTTTTGAAAGTGCCTTATGTATAATGTACCAGAATACATGGTACTGCAGTAAAACTCAGTAAAAGTCAGTTTGGGACAATGGAAAATGTCATGTTTTTATTAGAATCATATTAAGAGTTCATTCAGTTCTCTGATCTGTACTAATTTTGAGAGTAGGAGTAGCTGTCATACTATACAGTTGACTTTTCCTCAGGTATAGAGGATAGGTTAGGAAAAAATGTCGTTGCTTATAATGAAAAGTAGTTTACCAGTTTACATCCAAAGTATCCCTGCCCCTTGAAAAATAAATTGGGACCTCGGAAGTAAGCATACTAGTCATGTTCTACTTCAAAGACTATACCTTAAAGATTTGCTAAAATCTTACCTGAACTCCTAGGGGATTTAATTGAAATTATCTCATTAACTGAGGAATAACTAGAAAAGCTTAATTGTAACTCCTACTGGAAAATCCTTATTAGCGCTTCCCCAGGTTAGTAAACATGACTGAATCTCAGATTGAGGATTTATAGGGTATGATTTTGAAAATTAATTCTAATCACATAGCAGTAATAAGGTATCAGTGGTTGAATTGGTATAAGTGATAGGAGTATCCTTTGGCAATCGATTTTTTTAAAGCTTGGTGATTTAATGTTATTCTCTCAAAACTGTTAGTGCTTTTTGATTAAATAAAAGGTTCTATTCAATCAGTTTAATTATGTTTCATTTACCCTGTTTCTAAGCTAAATTTAACATTGGTAACCTTTTAAAAAATCTTTAGTCAATCATACCATGATATTTAGGAATAAGTGCTTAGAAATTAGGCTTGATCTGTGATAGATTTGGCTTGTTCTTGAACACATTTTAAATAACTTAATTTGCAGATTATTACTTGAAGACTTCAGATATACAAGAAGACAATCCATAACTAAGTATACATAATAGAGCATCGGGTCTTCACTGACATATGCAAGTGAAATTTCAAAATCACATGTTCATGAGTAGTATAATTTATTTTACTAAACCCTTAACATTAGATTAAGTATTATGGCTGGCCTAATAGAAAGGAAAAATGACTAATTTAGTAGGGAAAGGAGCTGTGTGTGATTTAAAGTATTGATAATGTATATATCTTTTAAAATAGGTGGTGCCAGGAGAAACTGCACTGGCCTTTTACAAAGCTAAGAATCCTACTGACAAACCAGTAATCGGAATTTCTACATACAATGTTGTACCATTCGAAGCTGGACAGTATTTCAATAAAATACAGGTATAACTAAATGAAAACTTTATAGCCTGATAAAAGTACATACAATTGTTAAGTACTAAATTTACTGCATTGTTTTACTAGGAACTGATTTCTGAAAATTCATTTCTTTTAAACTTCAGAACTGTTTTTTTCATTGCTTATAAAGCTGTGCAGAAGTTTAGAACCAAACCAAATGGATATCCACTTTTAAAATTAAAAGAATTTGATTCTCAATCCTTATAGCAAAATTCAATCTGAGATGAAAAGATGCTGTTACCCTATCATAGAATTTAGATTATATTTAACAGTATGCTTAAAGCCAATAAATGAACCATTAGTTTCTTTTTATAGATAACAGAAATATTAATAAATGAATATCTTCTATAACTTTCAGTGCTTCTGTTTTGAAGAACAAAGGCTTAATCCACAAGAGGAAGTAGATATGCCAGTATTTTTCTACATTGATCCTGAATTTGCTGAAGATCCAAGAATGGTGAATGTTGATCTCATCACTCTTTCTTACACTTTTTTTGAAGCAAAGGAGGGGCACAAGTTGCCAATTCCAGGTTATAATTGAAGTCAGCAACTAAGTTCTGCTTCATTTGTGATTTTTGAAAAATCATGTATCTTGTCTTCTCAGAAGAGAAATGTTCTACAATATATTCCATTCTATTTTATGCCTTCTATTTTAAATATTATGTAGTGATTATTTTCCCCCAACCACTTTACCCTTCTTAAAAAAGAACAAGTTCAGCTTTTATTATAAGGAATCCACATGCCTGTTTAGATGCATGATGTTTCAAAACCATACTTAAAGTAGTATTAAAAGAAACTGCTTTGTTTCTTATATACGTAGACATGGACTTAATGGTTCAGCTTAATTCACTGGTCTGCCTCGAAATTATTAATACTTCATACTTGTAGCAGTGATTTTTTTTTTATGCCCATGTGTCTTATATATTAGGTTCTAGGTCAGAATTCCTGCCCCTTTTTATTTCTAAAATAGTTGGTTACTATTTTATTTCATTATGTACATTCACTTTTAAAAGCTCAAAATGAAAGAGGAATCACTAAGTCCTAATGGTTTGCCAAAAGATTACATTCTGATATCAAATGTGACTCTTTTTCCTTTAAGATCTAGGGCAATTTACATTCAAAGTACTGAATAATAACTTTGATATTTTGGTATCATGAAACTGAAATAAAATATATAAGTCTCTACTAGGCTTCTAGCATTTCTTGTGACAGTTACAAGTCCCTGAATGTTAAAACAAATGTAGGATTGCGAAGTTACTGACATCAGAATTTCTTCAATGAACAAACTTGAATTATTTTAATAGTAATTTATTTGTCATTGTAATTTACAACAAATGAATGTACAACTTATCCTGAATGTTTTCCAGTATTTATTCCAAATAGAAATATTAAATTGCAGTAAAAAGAGAAAAAGATAACATTTAGTATTATTAAGAATCATATTAAAGGCAACTCAATGTAGAGTCCAGTGATCTTTTTAGGGTACCTGAAATATAAACTGTAGTATCAAGGCTTTTACAGTTCATAATTCTAAATAAGAATATTATTTATAAAGAAGTGCAAATTGATTTTTAAATTTAATTTTAGTTGAATGAAGGCACTCAATATTCTTCCTGAATAATTAGTTTCTCACATTTCATGTTTACATCTATTCAGAATTATTTTGTAATAAAATAATCTTCATCTACTATTATCACGGCAGTGTGATGATTTATACATGTAGGAAAGCCTGTGAAATAGGATCCTCCAATTAACCTGGCTGGCCTCAATACAATGAATTTTTCTTTTGCTGAAATTTTAAATGAATACATATTAAAACCAAGTTCTTTCGAGATAAAGCTTGATTTGCTATCAGGAACCATAAATGTTACTCTTCTGTTAAACTTCATTATTGCAGAGGAAAAATGGTCCACTTTGGTTTTTATGTATTGGTAGGTCTTATCTTCTAGGCCTTGAAGCTGGACAGGGTCTACTTTTCAGAAAGTTAGTACCCCTAATACAGCTCTTGAGCTGATCACTCATTTTCACCTAGAAAAAACAGAAGATAGTTGACCATCCCATCCTTTCTTTCTCTTTCCCCATTCCTGAAACTAGAGAGCCACATACTAGTAGAGGAAAGGTAGGAATGTACTATTTCCATGAGGTGAGGGGAGTGCTAGGGGAATAAATAAGGTTAATAGGTTACTGGTGGCCATGCATTCATTAATCAATAAGTGGAATAACCAGTACAGCAAATAGAAAGAATCCAGACCTACCCGGCTAACAATGAATGGGTTCTACCAGTCCCAGTTAACAGATATTAACTGTACATAAAAGATTCCAGTGCTAAAAAGTTTTTTATAGCAGTAATATTTCTATTGTACATTCCCAAGATATATTATTTTTAGCTAACAAGATCAAAGAAAGATTTCATTAATGAACAAATAGTTAATTAGAATTTGAGTGATTCAGAGAAACCTGCATAACATTTTGTCTACCAAAGTGTCAGAGGCTCAGATGGCCCTTACAAAAAGTAATATTAGAGAAAATGCTAATAATTACAATGAAATCATGAATGTAGAATGTAAGTTGTGTAAGCTGAAGTCTTTACCTCAGCAGTCACTCTGACTTTGAGCTCCTTTGTGGTGATGAACATCGATTTCTTCATAAATAGCTCTGCAACAAATAAGACATCATGGCAAGAGGGTTATATATCAATTTCAAAGAACTACGTTGGCTTTTAACCTAAACTAAAAAATGGCGCCCGTAGCTATTCAAGCTATATCAATGAATAAAAAAAATTTCTGTCCTGAATCTTACATTATAGCTTTCTTAGATCCTAATGTTGCAACTCTCATCCATCTTAAAAATATGTATCTTACATAGTCAATTCATTTAACTTGTGATTTAATGAAAAATATGGCTCAAATTGGACAGTTTGCTTTCTGCTTAAAAAAAAAAAAAAGCAAAAATTGTTCAGCTTTTCCTGGCTTCAAAATACTTAAAAAAATATTACAGTTTATTTAATCTATGTTATTATAGTCCAAACTCCTGATCCACCCTTAGCTTCTGTCACCTTTGTACTTTATATATAATTTTTCTTTATTCAGTTCTTTATATAGTTTATATTTTTGTGGCTAGAAAAATATATCTATAAACATGACATTCATATACACAATATAGCGAAACATGGCTGAAGAAAAACACAAAAAGCAGAACTATGAAGATCATCAACTTCATCATCAACCATGCCCTAGCATGGTCCAGAAATTTTAGTATGTTTTTCTAGTAAGTATTGTCTCATTTTCCACAAAACTATTTCAGCCTTCTTCACTCTCCTCAAATCTCTGATCCCCCTTTTCTCACTGTCAGAAACCTCATTTCTTAATAAATGCCTTGTTATGGAAACTTCCTCACTTCTCATTCATGAATCTTCAAATCTATTTTCATCTGCACCATCATCTACTTCTGTGATCCTATCTACCCCTGGATTCTCAAACACTTTACTCATTTAGTATCCTCTTTCCTGAACGGAATCTTTAATCTCTTCCTCTCTAATTAGATCCTACCCCTCAGCATTCATAGATGTTCCAGCATTTTATAAAACATTATAGTCCTTAATCCCGAGTGTCTACTTAATCACCTCAGTAACCCTTAAGCTGCCAAACCACTTTGCAGCATCCCTTATTTAAGTTTCTAGTGTCATCTGTACTTCTTGTCTCTCTCTCCTACTTTTTAATGCACTGGAATTTGGCTTCTGTCCCCATCAGTCTACCAAAATGGCTTTTATTAAAATCACCAATGATTAGTTTTCAGTCCTCATCTTCTCTCTGTGATGTTCATCACAGTTGTGTGCTCCTTTCTTTTTGTTTCCCAAATTGCAATTTCCACAATGGGTTCCCTGTTGCTCTCTTTGCTCTTAGCTTTTGTCTTGTCCATTTTCTTGAACTTGCCAAAACTCTCATAAGGGTCATTGTACAAGTTGTTTCCTGGGCCTACAACGACATTGTGACTTAACTAACAATTGCAGATCTCAACTTTAATGTCATTTCACAAGTTTCCTCTTATACTCATTTAAATGAGTTCTTCCTGGTATACATTGTGTAAAGTCACCATATTCTTTCATGTTTGCTGATTTAATTTCTGCCTCCAAACTAGATTTAACCACCATGAAGACAGAGCATGTCTCTTGTTCAACATGATGAATTATGCCCCAATCACTGTCCCTGGCCCTTTGTCAATATTTATTGCATTTGTCAAATGAATCATGTGAATATGTATATATCTTCATAAATATTGTAGTCTGTGTCCTGCTAGAGCAGAAATTCCTAAACCTGGGGTTCATGGACAACCAGTGATGTGAAAATACCAGAACTTTTCTGCAAGATTTCGTGATTGTCCTTAGACGTTCCCTGGATTTCATGTAACTTACAAAGGAACTGAAAAACACTTCCCAGAATGTAAGAAACACAGTGGTAGAGAATTTCAAAGCTTCACCTCTCCAGCTTTTTACTATCTATCTCCACTTTAATATCTGTTGCACTACCATATCTACTCACAAAAATCTCCTAATTAACTGTAATATAATAAACTTTTCTGCTTCCTATGTGGATACAGAAACTGATAAAAAGTATACCTACACAGCATACCAAGTTTAACCAATTTCTAATTCCTTAAACCACTAATACATTCAGTGATACTTTATGAAGCAGAATGACCTAGGAAAATTTCAAGTCCTGGTAGAAAAAAATATTTAATGAACACCTAAGCCTATTAAGATTTACTCATTAATTATTACAAAATGGATCGCTACACTGAGGACTTAAGCTAGGGGTCAGAACCTCAAATGCCTACACATGCCAGGCAGAGCAAATGAATGGACCCAAAGGGCCAGCTGGGCCTGCTGGACTGCATAGCCTGCTTTGTCCTAAAGAGGAAGTCACTACTCAGCCCCTACTATGGTTAACATGTAAAAATGCAGGCCTTGGCATCAGAAAGAATCTAGAGGTCCCAATATTTTTTGAAATAGCTCAGTTTTTAACTTAGCGATTAATATTTAAATACATATTATAAATTCTGCACAGGTCAAACAAAACAGCTATAGGCAAGTTATATATCCTGCAGGCTGTCAGTTTCTGAACACCAATTTTCATAAACTTGCTTTAATCATTTTTAACAATTTGGTTAACCTTCAGAGTCAATCAAAGTATATTAAAGCTCTAATAATCCTGCCATCCCGGAAATATCTATATACACTTGACCAATATGAAATCATAAAATAATGTTGCTTCAAGCAAGTAATTTTTACACTAATGCTTTATTAACCCATTTTAAGCACATTGTTATATGTAGTGAAGACTAAAAACAAGTTCTTACGTGAGTTTTTTATGGATCAGTAGTCAAAGAACAGCTAAAATATCCCATCAATATGGTGTTACTTATGTCATTAATTAGTGAATAGTGCCCTTCTCAAGCGGTAGAGAGCCTGACTTTCTGCCAATGCATCTATGAGGAATCCATTAATGCACATGATGATTCCAGTTATTTCTTTTTGTGCAACCCCAGCATTTTTATTTTTCAGTCACAAGGCTGAGAACGGTAAGACCATTAAAAGCAACAGCTTCCATAAAACCTCATAAGTCATTTTTAATAAGGTCGTCAATTTCTGCCAAGATCTAAATGAAGTTAAATGTATAAACAAGCCTCGTTAGCTCTGCTACCGAAGGGAACCAAGACAAAAAATAAATTAATCATTTTGTAAATGACTTACTCTGTAGTGACGGCAGGAGCTAAGGGATCAAACTCCATTACCTCATAGTAATGGGGTGGCTGGAGATCATTCTTTTTCATTGCTTCAGGCAAAAAGAAAAAGCAGTAAATACATATAACATGTATTGTGCTTTTCAAGAAATATGTACAATTAGTATTCTCTTTGACTTAGACTTCAAACATAAGATCCTAACAAACACTGACAACCAGAAACAAATACACTGATGTTCCAACGCTGCTCCCAAGTGCAACAAATCTCTATGTAACAAAAAGATTTCAAACTTCAACTAAAGGTTCATTTACTCTCAGTATTCAAAATATGATATTCAGCACAACACAAGCATTTTTACAGTCTTCTAATGTCAGGTGTAATGGTATTTGCCCTGAATTTACTTCATGGAGCTTAAAAATGCAAATGAAATGCTCTAATTTTTCCTGTATATATCTATTTACAATTACTATAAATCTCTGGCAGACTCCTATATTCTCACAATTTTTCCTGTTTGATGCAAATAATAAAGTCTTAAGCACCTGGATGATTGTTGGGCAAGGATGGCACTCTCGGGTTTGGTGGTGTGGCTGCAATGGTCTGTAGACTTACTGGCTGTAGTAACACTGAATTTGAATTTTCTGGAAACTGAAGAAAGCATGGCACATATTTGAGTAAACATTCTACAATTAGTTTTTTTTAATTTATTTTTTAGATTCCTAGGCTTCCAAGTGGCACTATTCCAAGAACCATATATTCTCAACTGAATAAGAATTAGTTTTATGAACTATTACTTTAGTTTTTCAAGTAATAACCACTTATAAAATTTACTGCTTTTCTGTCTTGTCTGGCTTCGTGCCCATTGCACCTCATTTCCCATATAAAAATGTAAACTCTAAAAAAATCTTTTTTAAAAAAAAAGCAGGAATGTATGGTTCAGTCCAGATTTTGCTGTTTCACACTGAATACAGAATCTCAATTTCAAACAGGAAAAAGAAATCTTGACCCTATAGAAAGGCATAAGGTGATGACATCAAAACAGGAATAAGATAAAAGATTTAAGTCATAATTAGAAATATCTCTTGTAATTTTCCTCATTCATTGCATAAATATTTCTTTGGCACCTATTAAATGTCAGGCACTAAAAACAGAGCAATAAATTTAAAAAGGCCAAATCCCTGCCCTCATAGAACAGAAAATCAACAAATGTAGAGAGATGTCAAATGGCAACTCTAAGAAAAAAGGGGTAACAGGTAGAAGAGCTGCTGGGGTAGGTGGGGTTGGGATATTGCTATGATGTTAGTGGTCAAGGAATGCCTCACCACAGGAGACAATGAGCAAAGCCCTGGCTCTGAAGTGGGCCCCATGATTATCTGAGGGAACACAATGTCTTATGCTCTGAAGCGCAGGAAGCCAGTGTAGTTGGAGTAAAGTGAGCCAGAGGAGACAGGTGAGAGGTGATGCTGGAGAGGTAATGGGAGGGGTCAAATCAGCATTTCAGGCTTTTACTGAGTAACATGGATTGTGGAAAATCATGGGTGGGTTTACAGTAGATAAGTAACATGACTTCACTTTTTAAAAAAGATTGCTCTGGTTTGTTTTGAGAACAGATTGTGTGGTGGGGGTGGGAGTGTAGAGGGAGGTGAAGACTGAAGCTGGGCAACCATTAGGAAACCTCTGCAATATCCATCCGATGGCATGGACTGGGATGTAGGAGTGGAGTTGGTGAGAATGGCTGGATAGTGGATATATTTTGAAAGTAAAAAGGTAGAAAATCAAGCACTATTTTCCAAGGTTTTTCACTTGAGCAACTGAAATAGTGGTCATTTACTAATGTGGAAAATATTACAGGAAAAGTAGATCTCAAAAGAAAACAAGAGGAGATCTTAAGAGGAAGGAGGATGTATGAGTTGAATTTAGGGGAAGGGAATGGACTGGAGATAACAATTGTAAGTTGTCAGAATTTGGTATTTCAAGATATGAGACTAAAAGGCCATAGAAGAATGAATATAGATAGAGAAGTCTGAAGCCTGAGCTCTGGGGTCTTTGACACTGAAAGGCCAGTAGAGGAGGAGGGGCCAGCAAAGGAGATTGATAAGAAGTGGAAGTAAAACAAGAGAAGAGCCAAAAATGAGTGGTGTCTGAAAGCAACATGTGCAAAAAGGAGGAAATGACTCTCACTTCCTGCTGATAAATCAAGTAAGAGGGCTGAAAATTGTAGTACAGATTTGGTAATATGGAGGTCACTGCTGACTTTGACAAAAGCTATGCCAGTGAGTGTAATGGGTGAGAGCCTGTCTGAAGTATGTCAAAAAGGATGGTAGGAAAGGAATGGAGAGAGCTAATATAAATGACACTAACAGAAGGAAGACTCAACTTAGCCTAAAGAGTTAAAAAGACTTTCTCTGACTTATTTCACTTGGCATAATACACTCTAGGCCTATCTGTGTTGTAGCAAAGGGCAAGATTTCATTCCTATTTTGTGGCTGAGTAATTTATATACAATTCCATTGTATATAAATATCACACCTTCTTTATCTATGTATCTATAAAAAGTCAGAGAAAGACAAATACCTTATAATTTCACTTATATGTAAAATCTAAAAAACAAAACAAAACAAAACAGAAACTCATAGATACAGAGAACATTTTGAAGGTTGCCAGATGGGAGGGGTGAAAAGGAGAAAAGGAAAAAAGATTAACTGGTAAAAAATGCCAGTTATAAAAACAGTCATGGTGGTGATGTAAAGTACAGCATAGGGAATATAGTTAATAATATTGTAACTATATATGGTTTCATATGGGTACTAGACTTATCAAGTGATCACTTTGTAAGCTATATAAATGTTTAATCACTGTTTTGTATACTCGAAACTAATATTGTATGTCGATAACTGAAAAAAATTTAAAAATTTTTAAATAATAAAATATTAAAAAGGTGATAAAAAATCCTGACAAGGGCTATAATCAATACATTATAAAGAAATATTGAGAAGAAATGAGAATTAACAACCAGGAGTTCCTTTTTGGCCATTATAATCTGATTATGTGCACTGCCAGGGAAAGTTTCCATTACTTACATTCTCATACGTATGACCTGAGGTGAGGTTTTGGCCAGTCCTATGGGCAAACCTAGGATGGTATGATAAGAGCATAATTACCCTACAGTGACAACAAAAATTCAAAAAGTAAGATGACTTTCCTTGTCTAAAATCAAAAGGTAAAATGTACCTTCAGACTATACAAATGTAGGAATTTTACATAACAATTACCATATGGTTTCAGTGCCCACCAGGTCATGATGCCCAAATACCGAAGAGAATAAAGATAAAGAAAGCACTGTCCCTTGACAGTGGTAGTCCTGAGACACTGGGAGTGTGCATAGTACTAATAGAAACAGAGACTTCAGTCTTTCCATCAGAGTAGCTACTACTCCATTATGCCCTGAAAGATGAGCAGTAATGCAGAATAGAGGTTAGGAAGGAAATGGGGAAGATTCTAGTTCTGGGTAAGATGGAATAAACACATTTCACCCTGTCTCTCCCACTAAATGCAACTATAAAATCTGGATAGAATGCATGGGGGAATTATTTGAGAACTGAAAAGTAAATATTTACAGGTTGACTGGGAAAGAAGACTAGAATTTGGGTATCATTGAACCATTGGTGAACTTACCGTTTCTTCTATGCTATTCTCTAACCTGAATGCAACACAATCTAAAACCCAAAAGTGAACAGTGAGGTCAGAGCTCCAAGAAAAGCCCTCTCATTCTCACTCAAGGAGTAGTGTGTTCAGAGAAACTGTGGAAATCTCTCTCCCCTTGTCTCCCCTCTTCTGTTCTCTCACACCCCAAACCCTAGGCAATCTCATGGTAGCTACAGTGACAGCAGGGGTAACAGGGACAGGTAGGGGTTTAAAACTTAGAGTGAAGGGAACCTCTCCAACAGGCAGAACTATAATTCCAAGAGGATGGAGCAAACTTCTTTTGTTTCCTTTTTTCTTTTTGTCCTGCCATCTGGTCCCAGACTCTAGCAGTCGAGGAAATGTATGGCATAGTAAACTTCTTGCTTTCTCACAGGAGAACTGAAAGGGGGCATCCCAAGAAGGCAGAGTACCAGAGAACCCATAAACAGGGAAAAATTTGAGAAAACAAACTCATGAAGTTGTTTATGAAATCCTGGCCTCGTCCTCTTCTCTGTGCATCCCAGTGAGGATGCCTAAAATAGAACTGAACACACAACCTACCATCCAGACCTTAGACTGGACACTGAGTGATGCACATGTAAGACAGATATGAATAGCACTGCAAAGGCTTTGCAAACGTAGCTGTACTGAAACCACAGCATCCAGAAGGCATGTTAAAATTGCAGCATGAGACTAACAAAGTTGTTTGCCTACTAATATCATAATAACATTCTCAACAGGATTTAAATAAGAGCAAGTATCTCATAACATTAAAAATGTCAAACATACAATCTAAAATTAGTAGACACATGAAGAACTGGGAACATTTCAAATTGCAAGAGAAAAGACAAATCAACAGATATTAATATCATAAGGACATAGGTGCTAAAAATTATCTGAGATTTTAAAGCAGCTCTTACACAAATGTTTCAACAAACAACTGCAAACACACCTGGAAAAAAAAAAGAAAAGAAAAAGAAGACTCAGCAAACAAACAAGATATGAAGAAGAGTCAATGGTAATTTTAGAATTGAAAATAATTTTTTATTACAGAATGAACTCAGTAGCAAAATAGGGATGACAGAGGAAATAGCGAACTTGAACATAGCTGAATAGAAATTACCTAATGTAAAAAACAGAGTGAGAAAAGTAATGAACAGAACCCTAGAGATTTATGAGACAATGACAACAGATCTAACAGTTGTGTCAGCAAGAGTCTCAGAAGGATAGTACAAAGTGTGTAGTGCTAAAAACATATTTGAAGAAATAAAGGCAGAAAACTTCATAAATTTGGCAAAAGACAAAACCCACAGATTTAAGAAATTCAGTGTAGTAGGTTGAATTATAGGTCCCCAAAACATGTTTTGTCCTAATTCCTAGAACCTGTGAATGTGACCTTACTTGGAAAAAGGGTCTTTGCCAATATGATTAAGTTACGGATCTTGTGATGACGACATCATCCTATATTATTTGAATGGACCCTAAATCCAATGACAAGTGAGCTAAAATGAGAAAAGCAGTGGAAATTTTAGAGGAGAAGGCAATATTAAGGTAGAGGCAGAAAGTGGAGTGATGTACCAACAAACCAGCAAATGCAGACAGTCACCAGAATCTGGAAGAGGCAAAGAATGGCTTCTCCCCTAAAATCCTTGAAGGGAGAGAATTTCAGACTTTCAGCTCCCAGAACTATGAGAAAATAAGTTCCTGTGGTCTTAAACCATCCATTTTTTCGTAATTTTTTTTTTAATGGTAGCCACAGGAAACTAATATATTCAACAAACACACAATGAAATAAATGAGAAGAAATCCATGCCCAGACACATGATAATCAAACTGTTTAAAATTTAAAAAACATATATTCCTGAAAGCACAGCCAGAGAAAACAACACAGGATCCATGGGGATAAAAAATTTGAATGAATGTAGATTTCTCACTAGAAACCATTTAGGCGAGAAGAGAGTAGAGCAATGTTGAAGAACTGCTGAAAGAAAAGAATTGTCAACTCAGAATTCTATATCCAGTGAAAATATCCTTTATGAATAAACATGAAGCAAAGATATACTCACATGAAATAAAACTGAGAGATTTTCATTGCCAACAGACCTACTCTAAAAGAATGGCTAAAGGAAATTCTTCAGAGAAGGGAAATTCTACCAGAAGAAAATAAGAGCAACAGAAATGACAAATACTGGATAAACAGACTATTTGTTTATTCCTGAGTCCTTTAAAATATATATGTGGATTATAAGCAAAAATTATAACATTGTTCAGTGGTAGATTTATTTTCAGTGTATATAGATGTAAGGAAATCTGTATAATGATGAGGTTTCAATATCTTACTTGAAGTTCTAAAATACCGGTTCTAAGTAGACTTAAAAATTACGTATATTGCAATCCCTAGTGCAAGCAGTCCCCCTCCATGCGTAAACTATACAAAAATACAGTCTAAATCATAATAGATAAAATGGAATACTGAAAGCATTCAAATAAAAGTATGCAGAAAAGAGGAAATGGGAAAAAAGGGAATAGAAAACAAATTATACTATAGACCTAAATCCAAACACATAACTACACTAGATAGAAATGGTCTAATCAAAACAATCAATTAAAGACAGAAGTTATGAATATGTAAAAACACATAATGCAACTATATACCATCTATAAGAAACTTACTTCAATTATTTTGATACAGTTAACAATGAAAAGATGAAAAAAGACATGCTGCAAATGCTAATCAAAAGAAAGCTAGAGTGGCCATCTATCAGAGTTGACATCAGGGCAAAGAAAATTACAAGGGACAAAAAGGGACATAACATAATGATAAAAGGGTCAATTCACTAAGACGGTATAACAATCCTGAATGCATATGCACTTAATAACAGAGCTTCAAAATACATGGTACAAACACCAATTTTACACAACCTTTTCCAGAACTACTATATACTGTGTGATTCAATTTAGAGGTCATTCTCAAAAAGACAAACTAGAGTGATAGAGAACAGACTGATAGTTGCTGGGGGTTGGGAGCGAGAGGGTATGACTATGAAGTAATAGCACAGGGAGTTGAGGGTGATATAACTATATTCTGTATCCTGACTGTGATGGTACTTACATGAAACTGTCCATCTGTATATCTATCTATATTAAAATTCATAGAACTGTACACCAAAAAAAAAGAGAAAAAAGGGAGGGAAGTGTTAATTTTACCTTAAGAAAATTTTTTAAATAAAATTCAAGTGCAAAAAGAAAAGAAGTGCAGGTACTGAAAACAGACCCACTTGAATCTGAATCCTGTCTATGTACTAGTTGGGTAACCACTGGCAAATTAATATTCCTCAGCCTTGATTTCTACACTTGTAAAAGTAGAGAGATAAGGTACCCTCCTTGGGCCTATTGGGAGCAATAGCAAGTAAGTAGTAAGCATTTTTTATTTTCCTTAACCTGTTGCCTTATATAACCTATGACTTCCTTCCAGCGGTCTCCAAACTTTTTGGAACCAGGGTCGGGTGCTTCAATGAGACTTTAATAATGCCTGATGATCTGAACTGGAGCTGAGTATATGATGCTAGTGCTGGGGAGTGGCTGCAAATACAGACAAATCTTTGCTCACTGCCCACTGCTTTCCTCCTGCTGTGCAGCCTACTTAACAAGCTATTTGGGGGTTGGGGACCCTTCCTTTATCCCATCATCATTGTTATCCAAGGAAAATCTGTTATCAATAATTCCATCACTCATTTGAACAAATTAAACTACAAACAGGTGTCAGAAAATCTCAAGACAGTAAAACATTTGATGGCTTATTTTGCCCCTACTACTGAATCAGAATTTGGAGGGGTCAGCAATTTTTACTTTTCAATAGCCACCTAAGTGATTTTTATGTACACTGAAGTATGAGATCCATGAAATTACAGGTTAACATAAGCAGCTATTAGCTAGAATTTGATCTTTTTATGAGTTTTATAGAGTCAATTTTTGTAATGGGATCTCATCAATATAATCATTCTTTCTCATACTACCCAGCAAGATTTGCAGGATAAAGGAAAACAGAATCAACCACTTCAGACCACATTGTATAGATGTTCATTTAACCAGTCTCCAACTGATGGGTACTTGAGGTGTTTGCAATTATTAGCTACTGCCCAAATGTTATAAACAATAATCTTGTAAACACCTCATTTTGCATAAATGAATATAAATTCCTAGAAATGAGATTGCAGGTTCAATAAATGCAAATGCATTTATAAGTTTAATAGATATTGCCACTTCTTCCTCATAACTGTATAATTTTGTGATAATATCGTCTTTCCACGGTCAGCAATGCATTTAGATTTTTGCCAAACTCTGAGGTTAAAAAAAAAACACCTTACTATAGTTTATATTTATGTAGCTATAAGTAAAGTTGAGCATCATTGTATATGTTTATAGGTCATTTGTAACAGTTTATCAGAGATGCTACTTAATAGCTATATGAACTTGGGGCAAGTTCTATTCCCAAAGTTTTAGCACTTCCTCCTATAAAATGGCAATAATGGTAAGAGTACTGACATAAGAATTTTTGCAAAGATTAAGTGAAATAAACAAAAACAGATTAGCAAAGCGCCTGGCAAGAAGCAAGTATGTAATTGGCATAGCCACTACTCTTAACAATTTTGAATCTCATTTCTCTTCCCCTTCGTCATTTTATTTCCTCTACTTCCTGTTACCACTCTAAAAATAACAGAAACAGAGATTATTTATTGAAAGCTTATTATCTACCAAGTGCATATTAGGAGATACATACAGCATCCCACTGAATCTCTGTAAAAACAATAGAAAGTATCCTTGAAGAAAAATGAAAGCTCACACTAGGTATTTTACTCAAGATCACACAGCAAAGCAGCAGCAATGTTTAGATTCTGACTCAGATCTGTGTGATTCCTAAGTCTCTACTTTTCTATTATGTCATGCTTTTTGAAGTATGAGGAATCAGAATGAGATTGTATTAGTTATAGACTATGACTGACATACTTACGGGGGTGTTCCTGTATTTTCCAAGGCTAGCAAATCCACCTGTGAGTGAAGACTGGGTTGCAAGTTGTTTGTTACAACAGGTCTTGAAGAGCTGAAATCTAGAATACAAAATGGACTTGTTTGTCTTTAAAACATTTTGTAAGTTGTTCTTTTGGATTGCCCACAGTAAAAAATAAAAATAAATAAATAAAATAAAATAAAAACAAACAGATTGAGGTATTTCTGTCATTTAAAATCATGAAATTTCTTCAAACTGATATTAAAAAGCATCATCTATGTTAATGGGAAAGAGAAAAACTCCTTGCCACAAAGAGAGGTTGCAAATGTTATTGTATTAAGTATTCTAAAATCCCCAGCTGATCCAGAATGAAAGGGATTTTATGTGTCCTTTACCACAAAAGTAAAAATTTCTTGTACATATAGAGCTCTATCCTCATCTCTCCAAACTCTTACCTTCCCATTGTGAGTGAGACACCCCAAAGAGAATAATTACTGCAACCTCTGAAAAAGCCTGACAAAACTCAAGAAAACTCTTCAATGTAACAGACCCCACACATCCCACTGGTCCACATAAGCAAGCAAGCCAACATTTTAGGAATCAAGGAAGTTATAAGAAAACCACAAATTTTGTGATACTGTATATTTTGACTCTGGAAAAACAAACTGATTTTAAGAACAAAACAAACTGACTTTAGTTTGGAAAACTTCTGGATTACAGCATTTTTCACCATTCTTATTTTGTAATTTACCAAAACATTTTGGTAATAAGGATAATAGGAGATAACCTATAAGAAGATAGGTAACCCTAAGAACTACCATGCATTTTATAAATATTACTCATTTACCTTCACAGAAACTCATTAAAGTAACCACTGTTCTCACTTTAAAAAGTAGAAAAATCTCAAAGGTTAGGTGGCTAAAAGGTGACAGAACTGGGATTCCATCTTGGACTTCTCAAAAGCCTGTGTTCTCTCCTCCACATTTCATCACCATGTGGATCAGGCCTCATAATGCCTAAATTTCTCTATCTACATTCAATATTCCCTTAAGTGATGCTGTATTATGACAGAAAAAACGTAAAAATAATAGTGTGTGGGTTCAGAGTAGATTTGATCATGGAGTTGAACAACCTCCCTAAAGGTTTTTCCAAGAGATCCTAAGCCAGTGGGATGAGTTTCAAGGACCTCTTTTCCCAGACACACCCCATTCCTGTGCTGTGTGTGATCCAACTACTTGCCAAGAAAAAATTACATCTCCTGATACAGTTCTCTGATATTCCAACTGACTTCTCAGGTTGCATTTAGTCATGAAACCAAGGAGAACTGTTTCACATGAAGCTCTTTTGCTTAAAGCCCATCATGCTTATTTACTTAAGTCTGAAAGCTGAGCATTCATGGTGTTGCCTTCTCCCAGTGTCACCCTGTGATTTGGAGGGCTGGGACTCAGGTCAAGAAGATCACAGGATGGGGCAGAAGGTTCACTGGTAGTCTGAAACAAAGCAAACGAAAAACAATGTAGAAAAACTGTCAGGTAGTTTATCATGGCTTTCCCCCAGGAAACTTAGCTTTGGAGAAAAGAAAATCTTATCTGGAATCATCTTGAGAGATAATTCTCCATTCAGTAGGCAAAACCAGTATAATCACATCTCACCATCTAAGTGGATCCCTGCTTAATTAGAAAATCTCCTAATGAGTGCTTATTGATAACTTAATAACATCAAGTGATTAAGGCAAATATTCTACATCACAGAAACCACTCCAAATCATTAACGGATGCCTCCTCTTTTTAAAGCTTATTTTAACATAAGCCTAGCTCTTTACTGTATAATTTATACAATTTTCAATGTTTTATCTTAAAACATTTCTGATCACTTACATTGGCATCTTCCCTCTGGTTATTTTGCTCCAAAATCCTTTGCTGGTTTCTAGTAAACCTGTTTAAATGAGAAAAATGTAAGAATTTAAAAGAAAATATATGAAAATGCTACAATACTTAATAGATTATTAATAAACAAATATTTAGGAGCAAAGACAATCAGCCTCATTCCTACTCAATTCTTGATAAAGTACTTTAATAATTTTTTTCCAATTTATAGAGGTAAAAATGCCGTTAGAGATAACTGTAAAAAAATAGAACAGTATTAAAAATATTAATAATCATTTCCATTGCCTAGAAACAGTCCCTTAACATTATGACATGTTTTTCTTATATCTTTTTCTATAAGTTAATCTATTTTAAACTTAGTTCAAATTATATTTTATATAATTCTGTATCCTAATTCAATTATTTTGCAAACATTTTTATAGTTATTCAAAAATACAATTTTTAGTCGTTGCCTATTTTACCTTAAGTGCATTATACATTTAACTATTCCTATTACCCCAAATTTTCTTTCTAATTTTGCCATTATAATTTTCCAAAAAAGTCAAATACATTTAATGTATTTTCACTGTTTATCTTCATTTTTATAATTCATTTTGATGCCAACTAAAAATATTGACCTTTTATAACTTTTTAAAATTTTACAGTTGAATGAATAAATAAATGAATGAATGAATGAATGAATGAATAGGGTTGAAAGAATAGTGAAGTTAAAGGTAGAAGTTCAAGATTCAAGCGTCAGTATTATTACATAGGTGTATAACCATGGATATGACTTCTTAATCCTTAGTTCTCCATCTGCTAAAGGAGAATAATAACATTTGAACCATATACTCAAAGTTATTCTCAGAGGCAAGATATCAACAGATAACACAGGTGGGTGAATGTGGAAATTCTACGCAAACTAAGAGCTTTTTTAGAAACATATAGTATTACTATTATGACACACTGACTCCATGAACCTAAACACTAAAGTCTAAAAGCTTATAGTTGATTTAAACACATACTTGAGATTAAGGATTTTTCCCTTTCTAAAACATGTTTCTTTCTTTTATTTATGGCATCGGCTTCTTACATGCTGGGTATGAACAACCTTCACAGGTCAAGCCTTTAGTAATGAATTTCTATTTCCTTATTTGTATAACTATTTCCCAGAAGTAATAAGTGGAGATTTGGGGGGACATTAGAACAGAGTGAATGTATCTTGCATGTGAAATAGATGTCAATCTTTGGGAAACAGGACAGTTTATCTTAACAATTAATATGTCAGATGACAAATGGAGTGAAGATTGCTAGTGAACTGACTTTAATAGGAAGATTATCCTGGAATCTCCAAATGAGCCCAATGTAATCACACAGGTCTTTAAATGTGAAAGAGGGAGACAGAAGAGGAAGCGATGCCCTTCATGATGTCTCAAAATGCCACTTTAGGAGAATGTGAGGACTTGACCAGACAATGTTGGCTTTGAAGATGGAGGAAAAGGGTCATGAGTCAAGGAAAGCGGGCAGCCTCTAGAAGCTGCAAAAGTTAAGGAAACAGATTCTCCTCTAGAGCCTGCAAAAAGAAACGTAGCCCTGCCAACACCTCGATGATAGTCAGATGAGACCCATTTCAGACTCATAGAAATGTAAGCTAATAAGTTTATGTCGTTTTAAGCCACTAAATTTGTGGTAATTTGTTACAGCAGCTATAAGAGACTAATACTCCAGATTAGTATCTTTTGTAGTCACAAGAATTTTCTCTCTGAATCTCACAACTGACTGCAGTTGCTTTTGGCACATGTGGTTCAGTGTTGAATCAGAATGAGCCATTCACAGAAGTAATCCAATCTCCTGATAGCAACACCAAATAAACACATATCCCCCTACGGAGGAAGGTTTTGTCATTAGTCTTATGGCTTGCAACAGAATTTTCCAAAATGAAAACCAGAAGGCAGTACTCTACCAAAAACCATGTGGTTTTCCTTAGACATTTTCCGCTTACAAAGGATTATACCACAGAAAATAAAGGGTGAGGGCTGCGAGTTTGTTCAATACTGTGAACACTCACATCCTGAGTGGAAGCCCTGTCATCACTCCACATGATGACTGCTGACACTGAAAGGCAATAAATATGAGATGGTGAATGAAAGAGCTGATTTCATAGCTATTGGTTTTATTTCACTGATTCTCTTGGCTCATTCATGATCAGTGAGGGAAAAAAATTCTAGTCAATAAATTAAAAGGCTCAGTGGGATGTTAATGGGTAGGAGGAAGACAAGAAATTAATATGTAATGAGTGTCAGTGTGCTAGCACTCCCCCGGGAGCTGTCACATATGTGATCTCACTTAATTTTCAAAACAAAAACAAAATAAGAAAATCCTCCAAACAGGTAGTACTTTCCTGTTTCACAAACAGGAAAAAAAAAGAAAAACCCTAAGTCTTAGAAAAGTTAAGTAACTTGTCTGAGATCATCAGCAAGATTTGATCCAGGACTGTTCTATGCCATGGTATCATTCTTCATCGGCTCATTAGAAACACAGCCACTGTGAAACTATGAAGGCCCCATAATTCTCAACAGAAATGATGCCCCAAAGGTGTCTCAGAATGCCACTTTTAGGAGGAACAAGCTGGCATTTAGTGAGCAGGGACAGGGAACAGTGCCTTACCCAAAGTGCCAATTCTACTCCTACGGGAAACAAGAATCTAGTAAAATGTGGAGATCTCAGAGGTTGCAGAATTTCTATGGTAGAAAGGCCCAGGGATAAGTTTGGAAAGAGATCAGGAGACATGTCTGGAGCTTTGTATCCAGACTTAGGAAAAGGCCTCCTGTCAATCTGAGTATGCTGCAGCTCTTTGGAGCTGGGTTCTGGGAGAACGCTCTCTACCCAGGTCTACTGTACTCTCCCATTGCTTCATAAACCATACCTGCTCTTGCTCTGCTCCTTGTTTAGTCAACTCCACACAGTTCCGTAGTTCTCAGCTTAAATGGAACTTTCTCAGAGAAGCTACCTTTGCCCAACCTGGATTAGGTCTTGCTGTGATTCTCACCAAATAGGCCTCCTATGCTTTTGTTTTACTGCACTTATTTCAATTTCCAAGTGTATATGTTTATAATTTAAGGTGTTTTGCTGACTATAGGCTCAATGGATTATAAGACTACTAATTTGATGGATGAATAAGTTAAAAACAATACATAAACTGTGAGAGAAACATGGACCATTATGTAGCTATTAAAAACGGTTTCGTAAAAGCATTTAAAAACACAGGATAGACAAATGGTTGTTACGCAGTAAATAAAATCGAGAGAGAAACAAAAGTATATGTTCTTTATATGAACAGAGCTATAAAAAATTTTTAAAAAAACTAAAGTATTAGTGATGAAGTTATGAGTATTTAAAATATTTCTCTTTGTATTTTTCCAAATGAAAATTATATATGTATATGTATATATGTGTGTGTGTGTGTGTATGTGTGTGTATTTGTATATGTTCATATACAAAATTTCTTCACTGGCCGCTCTGGTTTTTCATAGAAGCCCAGGACCACGATCTGCTATCTCAGGAGGAAGGTGACCCGGTTCCAAACTTGTTGTTGATCTGAGTGTTCACCTTGCAGGCACTGTGATAAGAATACTGAGTAACCAGTGGTGAAACTAGAAGGAGAGGAGGGCCGGAAAGGGTGCACCATCTGCTCACCTCTCATATCCAAGGATGGCATTGTTCAAATCCTCATTCACCTGAATTAGCTCAACGGTTACATCTTCATTCTCCACCACAATGAGCAGCTCCATGATCCTCTCTTGCATCTCCCGACCTGTCTTATAAAGTTTCTGTTGAAGAAAGGAGAGAGATTTATTCTTCCGTGCCAGGAATGTTCCATAAAGACAACTGATTCACCAGTGTGAATAACCCTTTTATCACCTCCACACTGAGTCACCTACGGGAGACTACCAAAGTATTTAACTACGGACAGCTCATCCTTCCTAACAGGAGGCGATAAATTATAAATGATTATATTTTCCTCTAAAAATCAAAGTAGGTGTCATAAAAACAAACTGGTGCACTGTATGTAACACTGGACTAGAAATGAGACCCAGAGTATGGGGATTCCAGGTGGACTGTTTATTAGCTGTGCTATTAGGGGAAAAATACCACTTGTTTTTTATATCTCAATTTTATCATTTGATAAATGAAAATTATACTACTTGTCACATCTGTTTCAAGGGTTGACATTAAAATCAAATGTGCATAATGAGAAACTATATGGCTATAAAATACTACAAAAAAAAACATAAAATGCTATCGTCATTATTGGCAGTAGTGGAAGGAAGAAGTGTTCAAATATATTTATAGCGGCATGATTTTCCTATTATGTCTTACTTAAATAAACATGTAAAATACAGCTACAACATCACATTCCAAGATAAACTGAACCAGAATTGAAAAACTAATCACAGATAATATCCTTATTGAGATGACCTAGAATTGCTGCTGTAAGCCATGGCCCTCCTCCCTAAACCAGTTGTTTTCCATTAGCATTAGAGGCACCCACAGCAGACTTACTGATTCATAATCTCTGGGGCGGAGGGTCTGGGAATCTACATTTTTTTAGCAGGCATCCCAAGTGTCTCTTTATATACAATAATGTTTGAAAATTGCTGCCTTATAACTTACTTCCTCCTAGGCAAACTTCCAAACAAGCCTGAGGAGCATACAACTGACAGTAATATTTCTTCAAACCAACCCTGACTAGAATTTGTCCATGTAATAGTATATTAACATCCGGCAAAAACACAGGGACGTTTCCTCTTTTGAAATGAAAATAGTAGAACTTGCTAAATCATCACACAGTTACATTATTTGATTTTTTTCCCCTCAAGAAAGAAAGCCCTGCTACAAACCTCATACTTCACAAAACCACTTAGAATCTCAATCTATTACAAGGCTTCTGACAGGAAATCTCTAAATAAACAGAGCAAACTATTACCACCTGGCATTTAGACTGAGAAGTAAAAGCCACTAACCCTCCACAAAATCATGAAAAAAAAAAATGTAGAAGACAAAAGGAAATGAAAAAGGGAAAAAAATGAAATAGATAATAGACTCTTGGGTTTTATACCTGCAACGTGCAACCAGAAAAACTGTCCTATTTGCTAATAAACTGGATGCTAACAGCAGAGCTAAGCAATTTTTTTCTTAAATGTCCAGATATTAAAATATTTTCTGCTTTGTGGACCACCCAACTCTGCATTACAACATGAAAGCAACCATAGACTACGTGTAAACAAATAAGTGCAACTATATCCATCTATAAAACAAGAATAACAAGTACCTTACAGGGTTGTTATAAGAGTAGGAAATGGTATAGCTGAAACTCCACAGTGTATGGCACACACTGAGTAGTCAAATGCATTGTGGTTGTGTATGGAAGTATCACTAGACGCTTAACGAGATAACTAATACTATCCTATAATATTCACGCCACCACCCAGGACTCAACATTATACAAAGGATAAGAACTCAAAACAGCATTTAATACAATCCCATGAAGGAGAACTCTTCCTTTGTTCTTGCATTTGTAAGTGTACGGAAATCGTTCTTCTCACTCAATGGCAGCCTCACTAGAGCAATGTCAAGATCAAGGAAAAACAATGGCTGTTAGATGCCTACGACAAAAATGTAGATATTAACTTGAAACGAATTTGCAACGAACATCAATAGCCCCCGCTCACATGAAGACCTGCCCTTTGCCCTCTCCAAGACAGATGGAATGGAAACATGAAAGGAGCACTGCATCTCTCTACAGGTTTGCAAACAATAATTTGAAAAAACCTTTTCAAAAGCCAGCCCACTCTGATCTTTGCAATTGATGTCTGCCTCAGAGGAGGGCCAAGCCACCTGGAAACAGCATAGATCAAGCACCAGGGACCAAAAGGATGGGTCAGAAGATCCTCACCCACCTGTGGATGTGGGAAGCCAGGGGGAGTGAGGGAAAAACAGAGTAACAGCTGCTGGTGCATATGTCCGTCACTGAGCACCCTGGAATTGCCTCCATTACACCCTATCAAAGGGAAGGCAGGCTTCTAAGTTAAAATGAATTTAACAATCAATTGAAAAGTCTTTGGAGCAAAACAAAAAGTAGCTGTTAAGAGCTTCCTTTTCTGGCATCCAGGTGGCTCTGACTCCTCCAGGACACATAGGAATTAAGAAAGGAGGTCCCTCCACTTTTCAACTCCAACTGTAATTTCTCTCTTGGGAAAGTAAAACTGGAAAAGTAAACACAGGAAGAAATGTGTATACCAAAAGCCATCTCTGGAAATAATATCTGCATGGCAATACTCCTGTTATCAGCCCATAACATATTTCCTCTCTCCCAGCACTCCCCACCCAGGCAGAAAGAGACCCACAGAATGTCTCTATCTGCTCAAAATAAAAACTAACCCCTCAACCTAAAACTGAACATTTCTCAGTTTAATTTGCTCAGTTTCTTTTTCCTTATACAGGGCTTATTTGAGTGAATGACAAATTAATTGTCAAGATAATACTCAAGAAGATCATTAACTCATTAGAACCCTTCCAGCTTCGTTCCAACTAAATACTGTCAGCCTTTGGTTTACTAAAAGCCTTTGTCTTCCGTAACTCCTTAGCCCTTCTTTTGTTTTAAATCATGAATTCAACAAAGAGCATTAATCTATGTAAGACACATGTCATGAACTCAGTCAGTATACTCTCAATATACATAGTTGTATGGGTTTAGAAGTATAGGACTTGGTGACTGTCTTCAAGTGCTTCCAATCAGAGAGAGCTAATACATACCCACATCAACCATCTATACTAAAAAAAAATTTAATCTTAGGTTTGACATGAGAAACAAATTGGTATAATGGATAGAACAAAGTTCTCACTCCAGCTCCATCCCCTGCCATTATATGGGCAGATCAACCCCTTTCTGAACATACAGCCTTATCTGTAAAGGAAGACAGATGGTCTCAATTGAAAGTTTCTTCCACTCTTAATACCTATAAGCTTCTGAAAGATAAAGACGATAAAAATGGTCAGGGGAAGATGACTTTGTATTTTACTCTCAGTTTTTTTTGTTTTTCTGAACTGGTTACAAATTATTCTCACAGGATCAAAACTTAGATTAACATGATTTTATATTTCCCTAGTAAGTCAGAGTAAGGCTTTCTCCAGTCCTAGTTTTAAAATTGGAGCTCACTTTAATCTGTAGAAGACTAAAGCATTCTCTTGTTTTCCTTCTAGGCTAGGCAAAAACAAAATAAGACTAAAATGGGAGTATGATGGAAAATCAGTTACTCAGGGTTAGAGGAAGGTGGTCCAAAGCCAAGTGCATAAGGCTAAGAAATCAAACACAAGAGCATATACAGCAACATTTCATTCCTGGAACCAAAACAGACACTCTTAATTCATCACAACAGTTATTAGATTAGGGCAGCCTCAGAATCTTTGTGCACCACTCCAGCAAATTAAAAGAAATCCATTCTCTCCCACCAACCCCAATAAAATTTATAGTCCACAAGAAATGTAGTGGTGAGGAAAGGTGTTTTACTATGCCAATAGTCTGACTGCCTAATTGTCTAACAAAGAGCAGGAGCCCCCTTATTCAGCAGAGCTTTGGGATCTAACTTGCATGGATTAGAGAACCTACTAGGGATTCCATGTACCCAGGAGCTCAGATGGAAGGAAACAAGACAGGGAACAGGTTCCAAACAGAATAGCATCTAGAAGGTAAGCAGCAACAGACAAAACAAGAGTCAATTCCAAGCTTAGAGGCTGGTGTTAATGTTAACAAACTGCATAAGACGACAATGATCATTGGTAGTGATTGTACAAGGAGAGTCAAGGAACTTTTGAATGAAGACTTTATGTGCTGAACACCTTTCTTTTTTGCCTGATTCACTGTCCACACTTTCTGCCCTGCCCTGTGCCTTGATGGCTAGCCTGTAGGGAATACTTCATAAAGTCTCCTGCCTTTTCTCTTCTGATTGGGCTCAGCCAACAGAACAGACTGGCAGGAAATGGGAGGGAGGAGTGAGGTCTGGATATTTATTCCTTTTGTTCATTCCACCAAAGGCACAACTACTCGCAAGGCTGCTTTCTCCACATGATTCTTTGCTTCAGATTCTGGCAAAAGTTCCCTCTTGCCTATTTATGCATAATAATCCAGGGTAGTGAACTAGCTCCTGTGGTTTCTCTGAATCTTGTGACATCTCACTAAATAAACAGTACCTTGATTAAACTCTTCAAATGACCCATTTGAGCAGGCTATCTGTTTAAATGATAAACTCTGCAAGACATGAAAACACAGTCATTAAAATAGCAAGATACCAACACAGGAATAGACAAACAGATCAAACAGAGAACAGCCTCTGGAAAGACATCCTTGTATGAGAACACAGAATGTATTCTAATTAGTAGAGACAGTACAAATTGTTAGTAAATGTCATCTGGGCAACTGGCCACCTATCTGAAAAGAATAAATGAAGGTAAAGTCTCTAATTTGGACCAAGGATAAAGATTTTAATTTTAAACCACATACAATCTAGGTAAAATCCATTAATTTATTAAAGATATTTTTATGAAGTTATTACATCATGCCAGGCACTGCTCTGGGACCAGAATCTGAGCAGTAAATAAGGCATGCTTTGTGGAGCTTCCATGCTAGTGAGCAAAGGCAGCTGAACAAAAAAGCAAGGAAAGTGTCAGAGGGCTAGGTAGAAGAACGAAATGGGGATGGAGCAGGAATGTGGCTGACTTTAGGGTGGGGCATCAGAAGACTTCTCAATGGAAGTGACATACTGAAATCAGAGGAATGAGAAAATGCTAGCCATCAGAAGACAGGCATGAGAGTCAAGGATGAAACAGCTCTCCAGCAAGAATGAGCTCAGTGTGTCCTAGGAACAGGAAGGTGGTCGGTGTGGCTGGACCGGGAAGAGCATGTACTATGGAAGGAGAGGGAGGCAGCAATGGCTCTGTGACTAGAGTAAGGAGGTCGGGCTCCATTCCAAGTGTAATGGGAGGCCACTGGAGGGTTTCAAGCAAGGACCTTCTTTCCCTTTTAAAATGCTGTATATATGATACTCAGGATCATTGGTCATTAGGGAAATGTAAATCAAAACTCTCATGAGATGCTGCTTCACATCTACTAGATAGCTATAAAAACAAAATGGAAAAAAAATGCTATCTAGCAAGGACGTAGAGAAACTGGAACTCTTACGCATTGCTGGAGGGAATGTAAAATGGTGCTGCCCTAAGGCAAATAGTCTGACAATCCTCAAAAAGGTAAACAATTACTATGACCCAGCAATGCCACTCCTAGGTGTATAAAGAACTAAACACAGACATTAAAACAAAATCTTGTACGTGAATGTTCACAGCAGCATTATTAACAACAGCCAAAAAGTAGAAACAACCCAAATGTCCCTCAACTAATGAAGGGATAAATAAAATGTAGCATATTTATACAATAGAATATTATTGGGCCATAACAGGAATGAAATTCTGACAGATGGGGGAACCTAAAAACATCACAGTAAATGAAATAAGCCAGACACAAAAGCCATATAATACATTATTCTATTTATATAAAATATCCAGAATAGGTAAATCCATAGAAACAGAAAGCATATAGGTAGTTTTCTGGAACTGGGCAAGACAGGAAGGAGGAAAGACTGCTTAATGGGTATGAGTTTCCTTTTGGAGTGATAAAAATGTTTTGCAACTAAACAGAGGAAATGGTTACACTATGAATGCACTAAATGCCACTTGAATCATATGCTTTAAGTTATATACTTTAAAATGATTGATTTATGTTATGTAAATTCAATTTAAAAAATAAAAGCATAGTTTTTGGTTTCTAGCAAAAGACTATACTCAATTCCTGAAAACCTTCCTGATAACAAGATACCTAAAAACGTTGGATATGATGTGAAAATATTTTAACATGCATGCCTAAACTTCTAAGAAAGTATGAGAAACCTTCAAAGGCTGAAAAATCAAATAGGATCCAAAGATATAAGAAACAATAAAGACAAAAGATATCCATCTGTCAATCTCTAATAACCCTGAAAGGCAGAAGACAAAGTCTGGTGCCTGAACAAGATAAGGAGATGGATCATAGATCCCATATGCAGCGTGGATACCTAAATGGCTACTCCTTATATGTGAAATAAGAAATACATATGTCACTGCTCCAAGTTCCCAACACAGAGCTCCTAAAACCCTGGGTGAAAGCATATTTTGCTCTAATGAAACAACTCTTGGTGGGCTCCTGGATGGCTTCAGGCTGGGGGGCTGGTCAACAGAAAGATCAAACCATAAGAAGCCTGGAACTCTCAACAACATCCTCCATCCTCTGGGAATGGGAGAGAGGCTGGAGATGAGTTAACAACTGACCATGCGTGCATGATGAAGCCTCTGTGGGAGAGGAAGAAACTTTCCTTTACCCTTCTCCTAAGGTTCTTTCAGCTGGTCTGATAATTAAATCTGCATGAGGCAGATTAATGAAATAATCAAATTTAATTACACTTGTACAAATAGGAACTCCACATACATGAATCAGGGACAGAAGGTTAAAAATGAGGTATATGTGGCATTCTGAGCTAAGGATGGAGTAAGGTAAGGTGACTCAGGAATTCAAAGGGGAGGAAGGTCATTGCAGGATAAGAGAAACAGAGGTTCAGTAATTAGGTGTTTGCCCCGCCCTCTAGGTAGGTCATAAAATGTTATTTCTAGTGATAGCTCATTATGGCAAGGCCCCTAATTTAAAGGCCTATAATTTGCCTTTAGCTCAAACTAATTCACATGCCAAAATGGCACATTTTGGGGAGGTCCGTTCTGAACCCCTACACCTCTATAAAAATGCATAAACTACAGGGTTTGGACAGCTTCTGGGTTGGTTACCATATCCATGTGCTAGGAGGGTGGTGTACCCCAACTCCATGGAGACAGAACCTCAGAACCCTCTGGACTTCTTCTACCTATTCATTTGCATCTCTTTTTATATCCTTTTTAACAAACAAGTAAAGTGTAGCCCTGAGTTCTGTGAGTCATTCTAGCAAATTAGCAAACACTAGGAGAAGGTCTTGGGAGCCCCTGATTCATAGCTGGTTGGCAAGAAGTATGGTATGGGAGACCTGGACTTGCAATGGGCATCAGAAGTGGAAGCTGTCTTGTGGGACTGAGCCCTTACCCTGTGGGATCTGGTGCTAACTCCAGGCAGACAGTTTCAGAACTGAGTTGCACTGCAGGATGCCCAGCTGACAGGAGAATTGGTGAGTGTGGGAAAAATACCCATACATTTGATGTCAGAAGTGTTGGTCTGGATAGTAATAAAAAAAAAATAAAATAAAAAAAGGTTTACTTTCACTATGTAAGTAGTAAAAAAGAAAAAAGAAAAAAACACCTCCGTCCTATAAAGGAAAATGGTGTCTCAACCTCAGCTTTCAGGAAGAGAAGGAAAAAAAGCATTTTTCCTGAGAATCCTAACAGCCTAATTCCATCATCATCTCTAGGAATGAAACTTCCTTCCTGCCTTCCAAGGTGAAAAATCCTCATGAGTGCTAGCTAGTCCTTTCTCTTCTGACTGCAGAGGTTCCAGTTTCTCTTGGAAACTACCAGTAACTGGATCACAGTCTTCTTTCCTCTGGCATTAACAGTGTGAAGGAAAAATGAGCTATGTGAGTGATAAACTTGACAAGCTCAAGGGGGGGCCACATGGCAGGCCTGCCAAGCTCAGTGACCGAAAGTAACCACACAGGATAGTCTGATCATAAATTTCTACCTGGGCAGGCCAAGGTGGGTAGTCACCTCCTAGGTCTGTAGCAAAGGTCAATCTTTCTTTACCTTAAGTGAACCCTGTCTGTTGTTCTTATATATCTAGGATAACATACCTTTAAAATGTAAGTCATTTTCTTTTCTAGAGCCCTCGAAGGCACATCTGCAGGCACCAGAGCACAAAACCATCAGAGCCAGAGACCACTGTTATCTTGTTCCCCCATACCTCTATGTTGTAAATGTTAATTAACTATCCTCTACCCACTAATGTAAAAGTATGTTTCTCCATTTTGCTTTTGATCTAATCTCAGAGATGCCTCCACTTTGCTTTCTCCCATCTCCCTAATCTACAAGCAATGTATTCTGCTCCTTTCTTAACATTTTCAATTCTGATTCTAAAAGCATAAAAGAAGATGGAAAACTGCCATTCTCCAGAGCACTTTCTCAATCTGTTGAGATTTTGCTTCTGGGCATGTACTAAAAATTCTGGCTCAAAATTTTTCTAAAAGCTGGACATTCTTTGGTCAACAATGGTGACACTAAAAGTTTCCTATTCCCGAAGTTAGCTGCTGGGACAGTGGATGATGGATGCAGCTGTTATCATCTCTAAGGCCCATCCAATCCTACTCTGACTTTGAGGTTTGTAGAGGCTCCCTTTGGAGAAAGTTGCTTTGAAAGGGTCTCTTTGGCCAATATGAGGTAGCCAGTTCCTTGGCTGGTCTGATCCTACCCTATATTATCAGACACTGAATATTCTCACTTTTCTGGTCTCCTGATGGTCTGTCTAAGCTCTCCTGTAATCTGGGGGAGTATATTCTTATTTTCATATTTCCTCAGTCATTTCAATGGAATTTGGGGAATAAAGAAGAGGTAAGTTTATTATTTTAGTGAGCTAAAAAACTGTGGTTATCAGCTGGTTTTGGGAAAAGAATAGATTTCCATTTCACAATTTGCAGAGTTGATTTAAGATACTTCACCACTTCTTTACAGATGCATTCCTCCCCTCAGAATATGCCCTTGAGATGCCCAATGCCAATGGCCCTCAGTGCCTCCCACCTTGATGCTCTCCAATCCTGTGATGTACTCCTGGGCTCATGCCAAAGGCTTCAAAAGCCCCTTTGGTTATATGGAGGAGGCCAGGCAGCATTACCTGGGGCTTCTAACTCCATTGATCTAAATAGTTCAAACAGGTGTGAGAAAAGCCCTGAATATGTATCAAAGAATTACTGTTTCCCCATACTCTATCTTTGCTGATTTATTTTTAATATCTTTGTATCAGAGGCTCCTTGTCCTCTTGCCATGGAGGATTTCATTAATTATTTTAGACTGACCGTAGTGAGATATGATATTGTGATATTACCAGAAATATAGATTTGCTCTTCAACCCCAGTATCTAGCACAGAAATTCTAAAACCCTTGGAATTTCCTGAGTAGTAGGGGTGAGAGGAGCATCTCTTATTAGTCATAATAAGCTTCTTTCAACCCTACCAGAGTTTATGCTAATAAGGTAATTCCTGGAAGAGGGAGTATTGCTGCCAAAAAGACCAATCCAGTGATTAGAAGGTTGGAACTTTCAGTCCCATCCCTGACCTCCAGGAAGAGGAGAAGGGCTGGAGATTGTGTTAACCACCACTGATAGAGGATCCGATCAATCTACCTAATGAATCTCCACAAAAACCCTACGTAAAGGGGTTCTGAGAGCTTCGGGATCGGTGAACACATCCAGGTGCCAGGATGGTAGTGAACCCCAATTCCATGGAGTCAGAAGCTCCTGACTCTTCCAGGCCTCACCCTATGTACCCTTTCATCTGGCTGTTCATCTGTATCCATTATAATAAACCAGTAATAGTAGGTAAAGCATTTTTCTGGATTCTGTGAGCTGTTCTAGAAAATTACTAGGCCTGAGAAGGGAGTTATAGAAACCTCTGATGTGTAGCCAAATCAGACAGAAGAGTAGTGGGTAACTACTCTTGTGATTGGTGTCTGAGGTGGGGGATAATCTTGTGGGACTGAGCCCTCAACTTGTAGGGTCTGTGATAACTAGATAATTAGAGTCAGAACTGTTTAATGTGAGGGGGAAAAACCTTACCTATAAGGTGTCAGAAGTGTTGTGAGAAGAGAAAGTTTTCTTTAATGAGGTTATTTAGATTACAAAAAAAAAAATTCAAATACATGTCAAAAGAATTTAAGGCTAGCACTCCTCACACCAGGTTTCTATAGCTTTTAACAAAAAGCACAGGAAGAAGAAGTTATAATACAAAAGGCTCTGTAAACAAGTTGATCCTAAGCCAGAACCTACTCAGCATGAATTGGCCATGAGTAGTATTCTAACGTTGATTTATAACTCAAGTCTCTTTACTATTCAAGGCAACACACAGCCCTAAGCTCTGGCATCAAAACAGCCACCAACAAATTAGCATTAAACTTGCAAAATTCAAACCAACATCAATGCCCAGAGACTCTGACACAAAAAGGCATTGCACTATACTCCAGGATTACATAAAATATAAACCTGAATTCACGTATTTAAATGAAATATGGCCATTTTTGAAAAATATCTGCCACATACCTTTTTATTTTGATATTTAATTTTACATTTAGTTTAACACTCTTGGTAGCATCATGAGTCACAAAGTTTGTATCTGTAAAAGACTTCAGTTGTGAATTTTTAAAATACAATCCTACATAGCAACTCTAATAATTAATTTTAACCTCCTGTATAAATAGTACATTAATGTTATTTTTGTTTATTAAGGATCATCTTAACTCTTCATTTTATACATATAGAAACTATATGTATGACTTACCTAAGGCCAAGAACTCCAAGAATGACTTACCTGAGGCTAAGAACTCCAAGAATCCTTAGCAAAATGATATATTATTCCTATTTTAAAAATAATATATTTAATGCCACTGATGTGAAATATTGATGTTTCTCTCAAAGAACATTATTCTGATGTTCTGTAGAATATTAATAGATACTCAGCAAATGGGGATTCTTTGGTCAAGTAGTTTGTAAATGTTGAATTAAACGCAGACTCATAGAGCCTCTACTATACTAATGGATTTTATGAACTTCCAAGAGAAATACAGTAGGCAATTTGTTTTGTGAATTTATTTAACCAGAGATGTCATTTCCCCCATAGAATATAGCAGAAGATGAATAAGAAATGCTGTCTTAAACTGTTTCCTAGAGCTTTTTCTTATTTCTCCAGAATTAATCATCTCATCATGTCACCAGAGGAATCTTTCTAAAATTTTATCTGGTTATCCATTTCTTCAGCTTATATCCCTTTAATTGTGCCCTTCTGCCATCTGGGACAAGCCCATGCTGGCATGGTATATAAGGTCCTCAATAATCTGTACAGACCAAATCTTATCACTCTTCACCTGGAACTTTACAATTCTAAGCTATACTTGTAAATGCTCTTCTCATCCCTATGTATCTGAAAGATGCCACAAACTCAAATCCATTAAGAGCAGCTGAGAGGGAGCAAGGAGTTCCTTAACAGGTATGTCTGACTCTTAGAGGTCTCTGGAGGTAGGCTTGCAGAGATATAGCTTGAGAAATGACTTTGCTCTTTAAAAACAAAACAAAACAAACAAAAAAAAACAACCTTTAAAAATATAAAAATTATTTTCTGAGTTTATAGCGCTGAAACAAACAAAGGCCTTTATGTGGCCCACCGGCCCAGTTTGCTGACTCCTGGATTACAAGAAAGCACAATTTAGGACATTCAAGAATGCCCATAACAAGTATTGTCTCACAGCAGGGGAAGAAAATGAAGGATGCTCCATATCTAGAGACTGTGGAAGCCAGAACAAATGGCACAGTGGGCAGCTAGCAGACAGTTTGGTTGAGGTACGGCAGTGAAACAACCAGGCAAGACAATCCCTGCTCACATCTGTCCCCCTATTTGAGACCTGATAGCTCCTGAGTTAAGAGTATCTTCTAGGTGGGAACACTGCCTGGAAGAGTATTCTAGGTGGGAACACTGCCTGGAACAAAGACATAGAATATTATTTCCAATTGCAGGTAGGATCCAGGAAAAGCAGGAAGCATACAACTCAGAAGACCAGTTATCAATACATCCCACTTAGCATCACCCCATGCCAGTCCTGAATACTCTGAAAACAGAAAGCACAATTGCAACAACTGTGTCTTCCCTTTTGGTTTGAATGAGATGAGTCATAGAGAATGCAGACCAGATGCTAAGAAATCTCACGTAAAATATGAGCTTACAATCAGCAATCCAGCTAGATATCTGAGGAATGCAAATGAAAGAGGTGATTAGAATTTGCACCTAAGGAAGAAGAATCCATAGAGAAAATTAAAAAGCAACTTTAAAAATAATTAGAAATACAAAAAGGGAAACACATCCACGGGGAAAAAAGGAACTGTTATAAAAATCCAAATAGAATTTTAAAATTAAAAAAAATAATGTTGAAATAAAACGTTCACTAGAAAGGCTAAATAGACAACCTGATGTGCAAATTTCAGAGAAACAATACATGAAGAAACTTTCTTAGATCTACAGCACAAAAGAATGAAGATATAAAAAGTATAAAAAGATGTTAAGGGATAAGAAAAATATATAACTGTAAGTTTCATCGTCTAAAGAAGTTCCATAAGAAAAGAGTAGGAAGGTCGTACAAAAGAAATATTTGAAGAGCTGACAAATCCCAAGAATTAAAATATAAATAACTTAGCAGGGCAAAAAGGCCTGTCGGGTACTTCCCTAAGTATTAAGGGAAATTACACATATGTACATATATGCACCCATATCCTCGGACACAGTGTAGTGAAATTTCAGAAATGTTACGGTAAAGAAAAATCCCAAATATAATCAGGAAAATAAAAGATAAAATAAAGGTGCAAGAATCAGTAATATACTTATCAGCATCACTAGATGCAAGAGAACAATGGAGCAGTATCTTCGAAGGACTTAAGAAAAATTGCATCTAGAATTATGCTATCTAGCCAAACTACTGGCACTTAACAAGGCATCAAAAAGACATTTTTGGACACGCAAACACTCAAAGTTTATCACTACTAATGGTTCAAGGAGATAGCGGCAATATATAAGAAGTGATATTGAGTGAGGAAATATTTACAACTTGTTTCCCAAATAAGCAATGGTTATGAAAAATGTCATTTACTAACAATCTGAGAAGTTAAAGGAAAGATAACATCAGCATGGGAAATAAAGTGGAAATCTGCGAAAAGTAAAAAATACAATAAGGTTCTTAACCTATTTGAGAAAATTCAGAAACTAATTTTTCCCCCTGCTTCTAAAATTAATGTTGAAATGTGTGTTAAAATTTAAAATTGATAATTTGAACAAAAAGTTAGAGGGCAAAAATAAAGAGCATGAATGTACAGACATAAGAAAAAAGTGTGGGAGGGTCTATCTCCAGTAATAATGAACTACTCGTGGTTTTCCACAGCTGCTAATACTGTCCACTTATTCCACCAGCCTGAGAACTGCCTTTATCGAAACCTTTCCAAAAATTCCCACCTTTCTCCTTGCTCCCACCCAGTCCCACTGTATGAGAAACACATTTCAATCATGGCATCTATGACACTTTATTAAACTGATGACAAAAACAATTTTGACTCAACATAAGTTCCCTGAGAACCAGGAGAGCCTCTCCATTTTTATATCCTTTCTCCCACTGTACTCAACATTTGTTGAATGGATGAATATAAAGGCGACTTTTACACATTTAAAACAATTAGAACCTAATAAGAGACTGTATATGTCAAAGCCTATATATGATTAAATAATGGTAAATTATTTGTTGCAAGAGGGCAAGGGGCATGTCTATAGAATTTCAGAAAAGGTCATCCTGTATCTTTTTAAGTTTAGAAGTCAACTTGATGCAGGATGATACACTAGACAATGTTAAGGTGTCTTCCACGTCCAAGGCTCTAAGTTTAGAGAATAAATTTAAGAGACACTGTGGCTGATTGTCCCTGAAATCATACTCCACCTGCAGAAGCTCTGTGTCTTCATGGTTTTCAGATCCAGGAATATTCTCCATCAATATGGTAGACATCACTCTCACATTCATCTTCACCATATCTAACTCACTGAGCAATTTTCCAATCTGTAGAGAACAACACAGTCACCAGTGTGTGCGACACAAAGAATGGCTACCTTCTTTACTTCTCTCAGGGGACATTTACTGAAAGAGAAAATCTTTTGTAAAATTTGATATTTTCAAATTTAATATGTTAAATTAATATATTTATAAATTTTATAAATGTGCAATCTGTCACCAAAAAGGAGTTAGCATCTCATAATAAATCCAAAAGCATGTTCTAAGAAAGTTAAAAATAAAGGGAAAAAAATCGGATTATAACCAATATGGAGAAGGGGGAAGGTGACTACACCAGGAACCAGGACAAACTGAAAAATGTTGGTCTGGTTTTCTTGGCAACTAACAGGAAAAGGCAAGAAAACAATGAAGGCGTTACTCTTCTCATGGTATTAAAGAAAGAAGAATCAAGGCAGAAACACTTTTGTTTACTTCTTGGATTAAATTTTGAGAAGTTAGTCAGATGGATTTTTATATAATTCTGAATAATAATAACACAAACCCCTCAATGACAGTTCCTTTAGAGCAGGATGAAATTGAACTTCATATAATAATTGCTTATCTGGACCTTTCATAAACAGATATAGACAAACAAGTAAATGTAATTTCAGTTGGCACAATTAATACTAGCAATAAGGCTACCAGTTACTGAGGTTTCTGAAATGATATGTGGACAATCTAGCAGGAGCAATCAGCTAGTTGCCACAAGATCCATTCCACAACCCAGTATCCACGAAAACACAAAAGCCAATAGCCATGCACAACTATTAAGGGCTCAGGCTTTAGAGTCAGAATCCATGGGATTAAGTCCATTTAGAACTGAACCCCAATAAGTCACATAGCATGATCACTAAGCTTCAGTTCTCATCTCTGCAGAATGAGGGTAATAATGTATCTCCACCTCATGACATGAAGAACACACAAATTGTATATAAACTGCTGAGAACTTAGAAAAAATCATCAATAAACACAGTTGTTGCTATTGTTACCTGTTCTGGGACCAATGTAATAGTCGTGTTTCGGGGAATAACTACAGAAGAAAGAGCTGGTGCAGTAGGACCAGATGTTGGTTTCGATGAGATCTGAGCAGTCTATCAATGAGATATGTACACATTATTATTTGAATTAACATACCCACCCCAAGCCTGGTTTTTCCATTCCAATGACTCAATCATTTTCTCTCAACGAAAGTTCAGGTTACAGGGTGTTAGCCCAGAGTAAACCATCAAGTGTACAATCTACTCAGCATTTTTAGAAGAGTACTAAGCAAATGGTGTGCCCATAATAAAGTATTCAATAAAAGGTGGCTATTATGATTATATACTAAGTTAAAATTTAATAAAACACTCTTAGTTTTTACCAAAGGTCTACAAGATAAACTGTTATCTGAGATTACTGCTGTCTTTTCTTTGGGTTGTTAAAAACAAATGGTAAATCGATTCGTGTCAAGTCTCTTTAAGTCATAGCTGGCAAGGCATCTCTCCTTTTCCAGCAATGACACCACCCCCTACTCCCTAGTGGGGCCTGAGGCCAGTGCTTCTCGACATTAATGTGTAGAGAAATCACTTGGAAATCTTATAAAAATGAGATTCTAATTTACTTCAGGGTTGAATATACCTAACAAGCTCCCAGATTATACTCCACATCATACTTTGAATGTCAAAGTTCTGGGCCACTACACTGTGTCTTGGAAGAAAGAGCAAAAGGGGCATGGTGAGCAGGCTCATGGGCAGAGAAAAGGATGAGGCAGAAGGCTAATGGCCAGGAGCCACCAGTACAAGTAAAAGAATTAGCCCTTGAGACAAAGCTCTCCTAAAGATCTGACTTTTGGTATATACCTGAATTCCTTATTTCACCGAGCAGGACTAACCAATCTATGGAAGAAAAGAACTACTATTTTTCCAGTACAGAAACAATAGAAAATTAGGGAGTGAATTATAATCAGCCACTCAAAGTGTTATAGTTCAAAATCTTAAAAATTATTTTCAAATTTAGGAATAAATACATGTAAACATCCTCTCTCACAGACACAATATTAATAATAAACGAGTATATTATAAAACTACCCAAGTAAAGATCCTTGTCTAGCAGCAATCCTCTCTTTTGAAAGCTGCCCTCTACTATAGCCAAATGATTTCTGTTTGGAGCCATCATATTCGTAGACTTCAGCTGATTTGTGCATAAATAGAAAACTGACCCAGGTTGGTTTCGGGAGTCCATTCTCCGAGGTTTTTTGACTTGGAATCTGAAAAAGCTAAAGCTATGCCATGAAAATTTGGGAGCTGTTATCTACTAGGTGGAAAAAGCTAGTTTGTAATGAGAGAGAGGAATGAAGGTAACAATAACAAGCACACACAGAAGTAGACGATTGATAAGGCATTTCAGTGCCTGGTTAGCTGTTGTTCTGAAGATCTGACTAATGCCAACCTTCGTGCGGCTTGGTTATTCTAAGAGATACTGCAATATCCTTCGAATAATTAATTCATCTTTTTGCTTAAGCTACATAGAACTAGGGCTGTCCCTTTCAATGAGAAAAGACCCATATAATAATACTATCTTATTCTATATGAGTCAAAGAAAGACCTCCTACCTCTTGTTCCTTTGTTTCAGCCCCTGCATCTGAGGGAGGAAAATGAACACCTTTCTTAAGCAGGTCAAGGTACACTTCTTTCACTTCACTTACATCCACACCTCCTGGGAAACCCTGGGACCAAGTCTGAAAACAGCAGCAAGAACAGAACAGAATTCTTAAACCAGTGACAGAAAATGAGAGACTGATAATTATGGATCTTGCACAGAGTGAGAAAGCAACTTTTGAATGCCAAGGACAAACTGTATATATTCAGAGACTAGAATAATACAAAATATTTTTAATCATCAGACTCTCATGCCTCAACATTTTAATGAAATCCTGGAATAGATACTAATGTCTTGTGCTGTATTAAATCCAGAAGTAATAAACATATTGTAAAATATCATCAGTAGCCCCTTTGCCAAGTAACTTTGAAAGTAGTCAGTTATCTACTCCAGGACACAGCTTTTATATCTGCAGTGTACATATTACTCTTTCCTACCTGACATGAACAAAATAGAAACTGAAAGAAAAGAGGAAAATGACTACAAATTCTTCAGAAAAAAGGGTGCCATCCAATGCCAAAAAAATATTACACAGAAATAAAAGAGTAAAATGCTTTCTGGCTCAATCATAGCTTTGTAAAGAATCACTAAACCAATTAGTATATAATTAAATCTCTAATATTAGTATTTATATTATTTACCATCCCATAAGGCATATGACAGACTCACCTTAATGAAATTCAAGATTCTATTCTGAATGTCTAATGGCAAGGTGTATCTGGGATTCAGCAGCTTAACTAGACTATCTTTAATGAATTCTTTCTTCACAATCAGAGATTGGAAACTTGGACCACAGTTCTGCATGCACATGTCAATAAGCTAGAGGGAAAAATTAAACATTAAATTTCCTTGGCAAAACCACCACCTCCTAAATATAAATACAAATTGCTAAGTAATGGTCTCCACCAGCATCCTAATTAAGAACTTAGTGTCTACTAAAACACACAGCAAAATATTAAGTTCTGGGAAATGTGATGAAGTATAAGGCATAATGCAACTTAGAAGATAGACTTCTTAGGAGTCAGGACAATTACAACAGCATTAATACTAATACAAGGTAACAAATAGGAAGTGCAAACAAAACACATAGACTATAGACAGGGTATCATTTGTCCCATTTTTTCCCAGAGAAGTTCTAGTACAACCTGTTTTCCTGATAATTCCTCCCTTGCACTGTCAAAAAAAAATGTCCTGGTCTGTGTGATAAATCCCATAGTCACCCTAAATTATAGAACTTTATAGACCGATGTGATAATTTAGGGCCAAGTAGCCTTAAGACTTTTGGTAAAAACTGGTTCTAAACTGGGCCCTAAAAAATAGTTAAGAGCACAAATGAATATAGAGATATATTCTAGACAGGTAAATGATATTAAAGACATATACAGGTGACAAGGCATATGAGTTGTGAGAAGAATAAGTACTTTGGTCTGTAGAAGCTTCTTTATGAGGCAAATTGGGAACCCCAAGGAGGTAGGGTAAAGTCTGGAGGGGCATCATGCAGCATGTAGAGAAATTTACATGGCCATGAAGGAATCTGGGCATTACACTAAGAAACCACTTAAGTGTTCTTAATAGTTTGTCACCATCACACCTCTATCTTGAACTTGAGAGAAAGGGGTTGGTGCCAAGCAATACTCAGGAAAGGTTTTCAAGCAGCACTCTACAGGGAGAATTGAGGTGGGGTAAAAAAATGGTAAAAGAACCTGGAATGATGGAGAAATCCAGCCAAGGACCCAATAGTACAAGCCTCATGCAGAGAGGCCTAAGCTAGGATGATGTGGGTGCAAGGAAGGAAAAGCCATGAGAACTAAGAAGAACTTTCACAACTGGCTGTCCAAAGATGACTGAAAGTTAACTGGCTGTCATTCTGCATAAGTCTGATGGAAATTTGGAAATGGATGGGGTGGTATGATTGGTCTAAGGTAAAACTAATGGATTGAAATTTAGATATTTTGAGTTTAAAAATACTAGAGATCTCTTCTAGGCCTTTTGGCTAAGATCAAGTGTAGAAGTACTAGGGACTGAATGTTTGTGTTCCTCTCAAATTCATATGTTAAAGCCACTAATCTCTAATTTGATGGTATTTGAATGGTGGGGGGGACTTTGGAAAGCAGTTAGGTAAGAGTAAGATCCTCCTGAATAAGACGAGTGTCCTTATAAAAAGAGACTAAAGAGATGTTCCCTCTCTTGGCCACATGAGGATAAAATGAGATAGCCATCTAAAAGCCAGAAAGTGGGTCCTCAACAGACACTGGATCTGCCAGCACCTTGATTTTGGACCTCACAGCCTCCAGAACTATGAAAAATAAATATCTGTTGTTTAAGCTACCCAGTGTGTGGTATTTTTGTCACAGCAGCCCAAGATGACTCAGACAAAAAGGATGGTGAGACATTCAAGGAGAGGTGCTTAGCTGAGAGCACCACAGCACAGCTACATTTCAAGAAAGTGTTAGGCCAAAAGCAAGTAATCAAGGTTGGCTGTGATGAGGAGAGAGGAAAAATGGCTGTAATAATGGGGTTCACTCGTTAGACTGGAAGAAAACTCAAAAAAGGCAACAGAATTGCAGCCAACAGAAAATGAAGCATAAAACAAAGAGAACATAATATTGGTAAAGTCGAAAGAGGGCAGAGTCTCTGGGTGATGGCATATCAAACAGTTAAGATAATGGACTGAGAAAAGCTCAGCTATGTTTCTTGATTGGAGGGGTCATTAGATGCCTTGGGGTGGAGGGAAATGGTTCAATAAAAAAACGAGCAGAGTCAGGCTAAGAATGAATTAGTTGGTACTGAAGAACTGCAAAGAGAAAGCGGATTTCTAAAAGCAATCTAGAAACAAAATTAAATCTCTAGTTTCCATGCTACTCTCTCTTGGGTTAGAGAGGTCGCAGAAACCATAATGTGGCCAGGACAGGCATAATCATCCCTACAGAAAAGAAGTCCTGAAAATTGACTTTACATCATGCTCTGTATTGTCACTTTAATGGCAATACAAAAATAAGGTATGAAAGCTGTCATTTTAAGGGCAATGGCTAAGAAGGCAATCAGAAAATACAGAAGCTGAGCACATACAGCTGTGTGAAACAGGGAACACATTTAAGGCAAAGGAAAATAAAAACAAAATCCAAAACATAGTAAGATGAATCTATATTAATGCAAATCGCTTAGAGAAAGCTAAGTTGAGAGTTAAATAACAAAGACTGTTTGCTTGATATATTATTGAGCTTTTATTAAGTGAAATGCTGAGGAATACCTCTAGTTCAATGGAAATTTATGAAAATACTTCATTCAAGTAGTTATGCTGTCTTAGGCAAGACATTCTCCAAGTCTCGCTTTATTTAATAGTAAAATGAATGGTGAATTTCTTGCTAAATACACTACAAACCAATTTTTATCTTTAGAGCATCAGAAAGATTTTATTACGACAGGCATATTCCCAAGAGGTTACCTGCACAAAATCAAGAAACACCAAGACTCTTAACATCTGGAGATCACAAATCATGCTTTTTGTGTTTTCCTATTGTAATCTAGAATTCCAGGACTATCCACTTCTAGATTACCTCTTGTCATTATGTCACCAGTACTTCTTTCATACCTATCCCACCCCCGCCTACTTAGATAAGCAGTAAAACCTACTGTGTCAAATTGAAAAAAATTAAATATAATTTTACGCATTTTGAAATTGTGATTTGTTGCAATTTATGTGTTAAGACTGTGTTTAAAGAATCTATTTTTTGGAAATAGGGCAACCAAGAAACCATAATTTGAAGTGGAATAGATAATCTAGGAGTCAAGGGACTAAGGGAGACCAAAGAGTGTGTCAACTTGGCACTTCACTCATCTTTTGCTCTTAACTGGACAAATCACTTATCCTTACACTAAGCTTCAGTATCCTCACCTGCAAAATGAGAATGACTCTTTCCTCTTGAGACTTCTTGTAAGGCTTAAATGAAATATAACATATATGAAGAACCTGACAAATAGCAGGACCTTAATAAATGGTATTTTGATGAATAATTCCATAGCAGGAGAGAATGTATTGACTAGCTGATATAAATATTATTTTCAGAAAGGCTAGAAGAAAAAGAGATACTTGGTAGTTTTACTTCTCACAGTAAATTTCTAAACCAAGCACAGTGAACCAGGCTGTGGGGCCATCCGGAGGTGAAGACCACACCCAAGTGTGGCCGCTCTAGGGGCTGACCTCATTCTACAACAAGCTCCTAGAGGAATAAACACATTTTACACTAATTCTGAAGTCCCCATAGCTAACCATCTATTAATTAACTAATTCCCTGTTCATTCACCTTTCCTTTGACAATGACAGTATCTTGCTGAGACTTAACCACAATCAAATCATTCAAGAAAAGGTAGCCTCTGTCTAAGTGGAATAAAGTCTGGTAACACAATGCTTTTTAAATAACCACTGGCTTGACAAAACTGCTCCACAACTGATGTGGAAAATCACAGTCATGCCATACCCCACCAGAGACCTAAACAAGGCTAACAAGCCCATGGAAAACCCAAATGACCAATCATATATAGTACATTTATAATCGACTCTAACAGCCATTTCAACAGGCACTTATTACTTCATAGCAATGAAATGGAAATGACATCTAGGGGTATTCATTTTTAAAGAGTTTATTGGTAAACATATGATTGCCTTTGACAGATGTTAGACAATGCTTTCTGTGACTGAATTCCCACCTAATCATGTCTGGCTCAACTTAATGTTAAAGTCAGTTCTGAGGTCTTAAATAAACCTTTGCAATACAGTGAGTAGTCTGAGGTGAGGTGTTTGGGCCACTAAATATATGACTTGGGGAAATTTGCATGAAGCTACCAAGAGTCCAAGGCTTATTTAAAGAAAACCTAAGATGTAGGTACCTTAATTAACTTTGACCCTAACATTGAGGGGCTATTCTGACACCCCCAACCTGTGAGTCCCCCTTACTTTGACACAGATTTTAGATTTGCTTGCTCTCATGTACTAGTATGGAAATCACAAGGTGGAGGGCGTAGTTACTTGAGGTGGAACAAGTAATGGGAATGAGCAGCTAGCTAGTAGTTAGGCTTGAGAGATCAGACTACTTGAAGGGAAGAAAGAGTGGGACCCCAGACAGAAATGGAGGCCCAGAAGAGACAACACTCTGGAATAACGCAGCTTCTTCAGGGATGAGTCATAGTTCATTCTCACAAGGAAAGAACCATAACAGAGGAAGATAAGGAGACAGCCATTAGAAGCAACCACATAAATGCCGAGTAGGCTGTGTGCAACAGAGACAAACCTATTACAGAGAATCAACAAATTTAAAAAAGTGGTAATACCACTTGCTGAGATATAGAAAGTGGCATAAATTCATCCTCTACCCCTTATCTTCCTCACTCAATTCTCCTACCCTTTGGCAGCCTTGAGGTATCCGAGATCCACTTCATTCCACACCTACATTTCTACCCTGATTCTACAGTATGTTCCATTAGTACTTGAGTCTTTTTGGATACTAAGAGAGGGAGACTGGGGGACCCCCCACTAAATCATTAATTCGGTCAACACCTGCTGCACTGATAGATATATGGGTCCTGAGCCATGCATAAAGGAATCAAAGACACAAGTGAATCACAGCAGCCCATTCTTTCAAGGGGCTTGATTCATTCTGAGATGCAAGGTGGTATAGAGCTAGGGCATGGAATTTATAATGAGGGCTGAGTTGAAATCTTGCCTAGACCACTTAAATCTTAGGGGTAGGAAATCATAATCTCACTAGCCTCAGTTTCTTCATCTGTGAAATGGAGTTAATGATACAACCACCTCACAGGGAAGAGAGTATCAATCGGGTGTCAGGCAAAGGTTTCTTTTCATCATCAACCCACTATTCTGATATTTCTACTGAAGCGCCTTACTCCTCTCCCCAGAGTTCCCTCCATTCTGTGACCTCCCTCAATGACTGTGAGCAGTAAAGGACAGGGAAAAGTTCAAAAAAAGGTGAGGAAGGAAAATGCCTCTAAAACTATATTCAGATGCCAACTTGAAGGATTTCTTCAGTGATGGCCTCATTAAGACTATTTGATTCATTTCTTCTCATTCAGTTACTCTTCAGGTAAGCAAGATTATCAGAAATTTTCTTCCCTATAAAACTAGGAAACAGGAGCTGTGCTCACCTCTGCCCCATGGCCCTCTTGATAAACACTCCCAAAGCCTCTAAGAGCAGTGTGATGCTGGCTAATTAGTGCCATAACCATGCGTGTGCTGGGCAGAGGTCCAAAGGCATGCAGAAGAAATTACAAAGCCACACAGCTCACTCTCACGCAGCAGGCAAGGCTTGTAAAACATATCAATTGAAGTTAGAAGGACAACTCACCAAAGTGATTGAAGAGGTTATATGGCCAAGGATGGGGGAAAATAACAGGTCAAATAACTGTCCATACCAAATTCACAGACAATAGGGCACACAAAATTGTTTAAATCAACAAAGAACTTCCTTCAAAATACACCAAGCAGCAGAATATGGTTGAAGCTTAATGAGCTGCCAGCACCTCAGAATTCCACAAGGGTGTTTGAATTGCAGTACAAAGCTAACAGGGAGGCATTTTTCAAGACTTCAATTCTCCCCACATGTAACATATACACACACCCCTTGATCAGCTCAGTAGCTACAAGTTTTAACCATAAGTTCCCATTTCCTGATCAGGAAAAACTGGTTTTCCAGGAACACTCTTTCCACAAAGTTAAATATAGGGGTGAAAGGGGTTAAATATTTGGTGATGGAAGAAAATTTAACTTTGGGTGGTGAACACACAGTGCAATATATGTACAACACACAGTTGAATTGTATACTTGAAACTTATTTGATTTTATTAATGTCACCCCAATAATTTTTAATTAAAAAAATGCTATTACAATCAACTAAATTCTTTTGATTCTGCAATTCTCAATAAACAGTTGTAATTCATATTATAAATAACTTTTTGCTAACCTATTCTTAGACTTTATATATATATATATATATATATATATATATATATATATATATATATATATATATATTTATTTATTTATTTACCTAGAATCAAAAATGTTACTATCGCTTGGGAAATCTTAAAGTCTGAATTATAACAAGTAAGTACTTACTGACAAGGTAAGTTCGATTTCTTTATGATTGTAGTTTTTAGAAATTCTTTTCTTCAAAGCTTTTACTGCATCTTTTGGCCTACAGCAAAAATACAGTAAAATCATCAATTTCGGCATAGGTGAAAATATGCAGCTTCTGAAAACCAATATCCATTGCAGAAAGAGAAATGGCTGAGAAGACCAAGGCTTTGGTTCTGCTGTGTGACCCTGGGTGACACTTCTCACACCTGTTTCCTCATATATCTAGGCAGACAATAACACCTTCTGAGAATCAAATATTTACTATAGCACTGTTTGCAATAAAAACTAAAAACTTAAATATTAAATAATATTAGACTGAATAATTTGTGGTAATCCCTATTAAGAAATAATCTGTGGCTTTTCAAAACATCTTATTAAATGGAATAATGATGCCATGGAAAAAAGGTTCATCACATATTAACAGCAAAAAAATGGGTTATGAATCAAAACTCTAAAAAGTTAACTATATGCCATATATAGTTATTACATAACATTGATGAAATAAAAAACACAGGGTGATCTCAATAGACATAAAAAAATATTTGATAAAATCCAACATCCTTTTATGGGAAAATTAAGCAGCAAACTAGGAATAGAAGAAAATTTTCTCACCTTGACAAAAGGCATCTAAGAAAAACCCACAGCCACTATCAAACTTAATGGTAATAGACTATAAACTTTTCCCCAAGACCAGGAACAAAACAGGTATGAATGCCTTGCTAATTCTTTTCAGCAGTATTATTGAAGGTATAGCAAGGACATTTAGGCAAAAAAAAAGAAAAAGAAAAAGAAAAAGAAAATACATCCAAACCAGAAAAGATGATGTAAAAGTATTTCCATTTGCAGATGATATATTTCATGAAGAAAATTCTAAGGAATCCAAAATAAATTATTAGAATTTAAGGATGTTATAGGATACAAAAATTAGTATATAAAAATTAATTATATTTCCATACACTAGTGACAAACAATCTCAAAATGAAATTTAGAAGATTCCATGTATAAAAAAAGTTAACTATAGTTTTGTTGGGTGATGGAGTCATTTGCGATTTTTATCTTACGTTTATCTGTTTTTTATCAATTTCCTCTGAGAGTCATGCATCACTCATGTAAATTTTGAAAAATGTTTATTTAAAATTAAATTTTAACCAATCCCACACACAAAAATTTACATAAGAGTACTGTCTAGAAAGCACTGCTACACATGAAATATACTCATACCTATATCCCTCTAACAATGCACAGATCCAGTTTACAGAAAATGTAATTTCCAAAACAATAAAGGTTACCCATTTTGATTAAAAGACTCTCGGTATTTCATGATCACCATATAGGCATGAGATGTACAAGGAATTACTACTAACTAGGTCAGCTTCTGACAGGCTATGATTTTATGTTACAAAAGGAAGAATTAAGCAGCATGAAGTAGAGGGTTAAAATTTACTTTGAGATGGTCAAAAGGTATAAACTTGCACCGATAAAACAGACAAGTCATGGTGACATAATCTACAATACAATGACTATAATTAATACTGCTGTATGGTATATTTAAAAGTTTCTAGCAGAATAGACTGTAAAAGTTATTATCACAAAGCAAAAAAAATTTTTGTAACTATATGAGGTGAGGGATGTTAACTAAACCTACTATCATAATTGTTTACAATATATGTATGTCAAGTCTTTACACTGTACATTTTAAATTTATACAGTGCAGTATGTCAATTACATCTCAATACAATTGAAAAAAAAGATACCAATCCTTTTTATATATTACCTTCCAATTTTGCTTGTTATGATTGCCTGGGTAGACTTCTATTATATGATGATAATTCTATATTACATATGCTTACATGGAAGTGTAACTATTATACAATACATTATACAGAGATATCTCTTTCTAAAACCTTTCTATTAAACTCTTGGAAAGTTTAAAAGAATAAAGATACTGTTTTAAAAGGAAAAGAGTTTTTACTTTGAGATTCTCTTTTTGTATTATCAGTGAAGAAAAGGTTCACAGAATAATATAGTAAACAAAGTTACACAGAAAGCAACATAAACACTTTAAAGTACTAATCAAAAGCACTTTCATTAATATGGTCAATAATTAGGTGTAATGTTTCCTTCACCAACATAAACGACACTAAATCTTGTGCTATTAGTTATCACTTTATTATGTACAATAAAATGTATAATATGTATAGTGGCAGCTGCATAGTGTAGTGGTTAGCACATCTGTTTTACATGCAGAAGGTCCTGGGTTCGTGCCCCAGGTGGAGCCCCGGACCATGCCCCAGTGCACCACTGGGCCCCTGGAGTGTGCAGGGGGTGCCAGACCTGTCAGGCCCACGCGGGGTACGTGGCCAGGCCTACCTGGGGTACACGCTGAGAGCCTGTGGGAGGAGATGCCCTGCCTTCAGAGATCCAGTTCTTAAAAGGGAAACCCTAACATCCATAGGTGGGGCGGCGGGGGGGGGGGGGGGGGGGGGGGGGGGGGGGGGAGGGGAGGCGGGAGGGGAATTAAAGAAGGGGAAAAAAAATTTACAGACTATATCCCTTATAACAATCTATAATTCAGATTAAATTAACAAAATAGTTGGCCTCAACAGTTTTTTTAAAAAACAGTTCTCTTAAGTTTAAAAGTGTAACAAAAGAGTGTTCCTTTAAGACTACAGCATAAACGGGGCAAGCTGGCATTCAGAAGAAAAAAGTAGTCTTGTGACAAGGAGAGGAAAAAAGATTGCTAGATTATTTCCTGGTTACAATAATGTCAAGTGCTCAGAGACAGGTCACCTCATAAGTTCACTAGCTTCTTGATAAACATTTTTGAGTTACAGGAACATAAAATATCAGCAATCACAGCAGGGGGAATTCCTGAAGAAAACAATCTCTCCTTTAAAAAAAAATCTTAAAGAACAAGGAATTTGAGCCTCAGAGATAAAATTTGAAACAATTAAAGGCAAAGAGAAAAATTATAATGGATCCTCAAACATTCCATATATGCTGAAACAAGCAGCTCTCCTAACACTTCAATTTGACATGTCTTCAAAAGGCAGTATATACCTAAGTGGTGGTGAAAACACTTTCAACAAGAAAACTAAAGAGTTTGCAAAAGAAATTGTGCTATAGTTCTGATGTTTATCAGAGGTAAATGCAAGAACCACACACTGTACTCACCCATCGTTGGCAGTGTTAATAATGTCACAAATGTGCATGAACTGGCCCCAGTCTTCAGTCTGAACGCCAGCAAATGTAGCCTTTTCTGGGGAAAAAAAAAAAAAAAAGCTGTTGTGTTGACTCTGGGCTACAACAGAGTAAAAAATGTCTGGTCTTTCTAAAATAATCTACCTGAGGTTTGCCAGCAAGCACCATTATGTTTATATTACCAAAGGGCAAATACTTTTTTCTCAGTAATTCAGGAATCAATCAAAACCTAAATTCAGAGTGTTGTTGTAGCAACAATAATGAGTGACCTATTAATAAAGACTGTAGACACAACACCTGACTGTAGGGCTAGGACAGGCCCACTAAAGCTCCATCTGCCTGCCTGTTCTTCAGGAACAAACAGGTACTTACCTATTGAGCAGCCATCTATAAGGTGAAATACATAGTGCTGAGTATTTTACATAATTTCATTTAACCCACGGTTATAGAAGGAACAGAGGTTCAGAGAAATTAAGGAAAGTATGCAAAGTTACACATCCAGTACAAGGTACAAATGGCATTCAAATCTAAGTTGTCTGCCAGTTTTCAATTTTAAAATCATTTCTTCACCTGGGGAATGAAGGCATTGAGAAAAGGGGATCAGAACTACTGAAATTGACTGTGTCCTTTAGCAGTAGAGCATGGTCACTCCCAGCATGTGTACAAAGGTACACCAGGCAGACTCGAATGCTCTTATACCTACAACTGCATTATTTAACAATCAAGATATTTCTCCCTCTCCAAGACATCCTCAAAAATACAAAACGCTCTCTAGAAAGGGTAACAGAACACTCAGCCTGAATGAGCTTAACATTTTTATTGCAAGAACATCCCTCAGCATGAAAATACCAGGTCCTAGTACAAACGAAGAGAAAACCAAAAGGTAACAAAAGAATACAGATTTGGTTGAAGAAACTGTTTCTCATCTAGGAAAAGAACTATTTGAATTTGGCATTCAATGGACAAAGCTGACCAAACTTGTGTTGTTTAGGTATATACTAGTGTTATTCCTTTTTCCAGACTCCTTGCTCCTCGTTCCATGCTCTTTTTCCCATCTTCCTAGAAAACTCCTTTTTGTATGTTTTGGGTGTTTTTCATTTTTCTTATATTGTAAAGGGACCACATTACAGTTACTACAAAATTGTGTATGTCTTCCCTATAAGACTGCACATTCCCTGCGGGTTGAGACCAGGTGTTACCTTTGCCTGGTTCAGGTCCAGGCATATAGTTAGCAGTCAGTAAATGTTTGCAACATTAAAGCATTAATCATCCTATGTAAATGCAGTCTGAACCCATTTCTAACTCAGGGTTCATTTGAATATCTAATGGGATAAAGCCAACAGTTTAGAAAGCATTTCATCCTCAATGATAGTTACCACATTTTAGAAAAGGGCCAGAATAACTAAGTGGTTTTATGTCACACAGCAGTTAATTGTGCCATAACCCAAACTCTAAATCTGAGCCTCCTCACTGTAAAGACCAGGTTCTCCTGACTTCTTTACCCCACTGTGCTTGGCATCAATAGGCACTGATGCCACACCTGGTTCCCAAAGGAGATATCAGGGAGAACGAGGAAGAACGGAGTTGGTGCTGGTAAATGTCACTGGTTTCTGCATACAGTATTCAGAGTACGGTCACAGGACAGCCCAGTTAAGCAGATCCCCGCGTGGTCCTTAGTGTTTTGAGAAGCGTCTGGTGACCCCCAGATCGCTCCTCTGCTTCCCCCTTCATGCATTTTCATTCTCTTTGTTTACCCAGAAAAAGTAAATCAGGTGGTAAGGGCCGAGTGCCAGAGAACTGGTTTGAAGAGGCCTGTCCCTCACTGTGAGGTCACATCACTTAACCTCCTTGACCCTTCTTTTCCCCCTCCGTAAAACGGACAGAACAATACTGTGCTCTCGAGCGAACGCACTTAACGAATAACCTTCCCCTGGCCAAGAAGTTTACGCCCTCTCCTTGTACAGGCCCAGACACTCCTCACCCGAATCCCATGCGTGGCTCACCTGCTCGGTTCCACTCGGCAGGAGGCATCAAAAGGGAGGCATATTTTGAGGAAGGGGTTAGGAGGAGTCGGCTTTAAAGAAGTGCCTCAAAGGGGCCGGGTTTGGAATGCGGGTGCCCTGGGAAAGTCGCAGGGGCAGGGGAAGGATTGCCTCAAACTTGACCAACAACGTCCTCCTCTGGCCGTGAAGGGAGTCTAACGGGAAGGGTAGCCCGACCCCCAAAGCCTGCGCGGGAGTCGTCCCCCGCAACTCTTTACCTATGAGGTGGCCCACGGAAGTGGCATAGGGATCCCGGTGACTCTTCCCAAACGCCATGGTAGCCCCAGGGAGCCGAGCCCAGGAAATCCGCCTCCTCAGCTCTCAGGCTCCCGACTCCACCCGCTCGCTGTCCCTGGCTCCTCCTCTTCGCCCGAGCGCTTCCCGGGCTCCGGGTGGAGGCTGCGCGTCTTGCCCGGCCGCTACGGGGCGCCCGGCACGCGGAGTCCGCGGCCGGGGCGGGGACACGGCGTGGAGACACCGGCGCCCGCGCACCTGCCACGCGCCGCGCGGAACTGGCGAGGAGGCGCAGCTGCACGCTCCAGGTGGGACTCGCCCGCGGCTGCCGCAGCGTGGAACTCGCGAGAGGGACGCGGGGAGCGGGCTCCGGACCTAGGGGCGCCTCTCGCCCCCGCGGAGCTGAACCGCCCCGGAGCCACAGAGTGGGAATTCGAGACACCGGCTCTGATCCCGCCGCCTACTGGGCAGATTGCTGCCTTTCTCTGCGCCTCTTGCACTTAGTAGAGAAAAAAGATAGAGGGTTAATAACACAAATCTCGGGATTATTTTGAGAATTAGGGATGTAAACCGCTTAGGTCGGTGTCTGGCATCCATAAAATAAATCTTCAACCACTGAATGAATCGAATAACTAGAAATATTTACTCCCACCCCTACCCTCGCCCCAGAGATCCGAGAAGGGAGGTGCGTCCCTGTAAAGCTGCAGGTGATAGACAGGCAGAGGAAATGGCTTTGGGTTTAGGGGCCTCCCCGGCGCTGTCGTCCTTTGTCTCGCTCCTGTTTCCTGAGGGACCACAGTGCGTCGCCAGGCAAGCTGTCGGTTCCTAACCCTCCCTCTGGGAGCGGTGTTTTCCAGCGCTGCCGAGAAGAGGAAAGGGACTTTCTCTCTGCTCAGGCTTGGCGCGTTTCTGGCCTCAGGACTGCTTTGGAATGTAAATCCGACCTTGAGCAGTCTAACCCCTCTCCAGCTGCCCTTTCAGAAGCGGAATTTATTTCCTGTTGTGTGTGTGCGCACGCATTCAATTAACATTTGGTTACCGATATTAATCTCCAACGATGCCGGAGCCTGCTGGAGTGGGGTTATCCAGGTGATGGCAATTAGCCATAAGATGGGATCCCCTGTGCCTCCAGATTTGCTTCCTGCTGTCAACCTAGGCCCAATTCCACAAGCTCTTCTTTGGCCCTGGAAATAGTGACAAGAGAGATCAGAGGGGGCGTGGTCTAACTTATGTCCTTAGTCTTATGTATTTTAAAATGGAAGTCAAAACCAACTGCAGTGGTCGTCTCTCTCTCTCTCTCTCTCTCTCTCTCTCTCTCTCATTCTATTTATAATTTTCTTGACCTAAGTGACCTGGAATTCTAAAATCTAGAATAAAGCATTTTGTTGTGATGGTATTTCTCATAACAGGATTGGTCCTACCTGTAACCAATATTCTCTCCACGGCTGATCCAGGGTGAGTATCAATTTCAGATGGTGCCATTTAACAACATCCTTAGTCATGACTACAGCCTCTGCTGACACCGTTGAAAACCTCTTTTGGGACATCAGCAACCTACTCTCTATTCCATGTAATAGACTCTAGCAAAATATTTTGTCTTCTCTGAAGCTTATAATCAAGCCACCTTAAGGAGAAAGTCACTTTTAGCTTGGGCTGCTGGTTGGTGTCAGTGGCCTTTCATCAGGGAATAAGAACTAGGAAGGACAGATTTTTTAACGTAACTGATACTTCTTATGTGAGAGGTTATTTTGTCTTTTCTTGTGCTTCAGGACTGAGGCACCAAGGACAGGAGAAATGGCACCAGGGAGCATGTTCAGAACTTTATGGCTGGGTGAGCAGAACCAGGTTAATGAGTACTACCTGTGTTTTATCTCAGCTGTGCCTGAGGAGCTTTTCCTTCTGTGTTCCAACAATGGTGTGGTGAGGGCCACAGTCTTCTTTCTGAGCTCTGCCACTTTCTCCATGTTCCTCTGATGCCCTAGGGAAGAAATCAACTCAGTCAATCTTAAAATAGTCTGAGAGCAGGATACTAGAATTCATAGCCAAGTTAAGGTGAGAGAGTGGGCAGAATTCTGGAAAGAAACAAGGGTAAAATTTCTGGGAACCAGGAGCAAAATCTCATCATGATTTCACTTCCAAGAACACTACTAAGTATTTATATGTAGTCATTATGCTAGTTGGAAGCAAGGAAAATAACCTTTGTTTAAAATACTCTTAGTGCGTGTAGATGTTGAATAACTATGGTGTACACCTGAAACTAATACAATATTATATGTTAGCTATATTTTAACAACATCTTTTTAAAAATATGCAACATAAATACTTCTATAAAGAGTTTGTAGTAAATAAAATAATAAAATACACTAAGTGCATGGAAGTGGAGATTTAAATGTAGTTTTCACAATCCTGGAGGCAAGTAGCATTCACTTCATTTTTACAAACATATAATCTGAGATTAAGAAAAATGGAGCTAAAAAAATATTTTGGCTAGAGTCTGAACCAGCTCCGTGATTCTAAAGCGCATATTACGGCCACTAGGTGAATCGGCTCATTGAGCATGACCGCTCCTTGTTTCTAAAAAAGATCCGTTTGATTCAAAGGGAGAGCTCTTGAAGAAGATAGGAGTAGGGGCAGTCATACATACACTTTGCTGGGACAACATCCTGTTCTTTTTGTACTTGTTCAAGAATGCTAATATTTTCTATACTAGAACTATATGCTAAGTGTGTTCTAAATACATTATTGGTATTATCTTATTTAATTCCATAACAACTTAGACTCCAGAAACTGTGACTTCAACTTTTGTACTATGCACTTCTCATGGGTAGAGCCCTAGGTGGTCGGTGATATCATTGACTAGTTCATACTTTTAAACAAGTGGGTTTTAGGGCATGTGCCTAGAGAATGAGGTGACTGAACATGGCAAGTACATAAGTCTAGAAGACAAAGTTGACACATCATCAGGCTTTATGAAGCTATTATTTTTTATCCGCTCATTTAATTCTATTCTTACCACTAAATTTCTTAGATTGTCAGATCTGGACATGACCTTAGAAATCATGGACTCTATCCCGATCATTTTATAGATGAAAAAAAGTGATAGCCAGAGAAGGGAAGTGACTAGCCCCAGGCCTTGTAGCTCCAGTTTATGCAACACAATAGCTTAACCCTGAGTCCCAAACTCTTCCCACAACAGGCACCTCCTCTCTTTTAATATTTAAATATGCTCCCTCAACCTTCCTCACAGTATCTTCTCTAGCCCTCTCTTTATCATCCTCTTTTTCCAGTAGTCAAAGTTCCAAGCCCATTTCCCTCCCAATTGTCCCACTGTAGAAACTAATTTTTGTAGCAATATAAACATCAAATCTAACAGCCTCACCTTCTTTACCCTCTCTGTAGTATGTGATGCCCCTCTTATTAGCCTTTTTCCCTCCATTTTTATATCCTATATTCATTTTACTGACTGCTACTTCTCAAGATCTTCACCTGGCTTAATTTTCCTCCCCAGCTTGCTAAACCAGGTAAGCCATCCCACAGTTCTACAATCTACCTTTTCCTCTTCTTCCATTTCCCTAAGGATACCTTCTTCTTGTCCCTTTATGACACCTCTTCTTACCACTCCTGAGAGAACTGAGCCCTCCTCTCCTGTCCTACATACAGATTTCTTAGAGCTCACAGCAATTTATAATACTCCTTTGCTTAGAAACCTGTTCACTGCCTCCTAGACATAAGCCCCTCAAGGAAATAGGACCCTATTTTGTTGGACTTGGTATCCAGGCACTTAACAGTTCTTAAAGGATGTTTATTGAACGCATGAAGGGCTCTCCAAAATCTTGAGCTGCTCTAGCCTTCCTGAGATCCAGTTCTTACTTCCTTCCAGGATGCCTTGTTAGAATCCTGAACTTGACATATTTGGAATTACTATACTCATCCCCTTCCTCCATCATCTCAATATCCTACCTGACTTGTTTTGATGGACAGGATTATTGCTGTATTGGAATCACATGGGTTGCTGTAAAGACTACTGGTACCTGGGATGTACCCTTAGCGATTCTGATTTAATGAGCCTGGGCTGCATCAAGGGCATCAAGATTTTTAAAGGTCTCAGGATGAGCTAATTGTACCATAATTTCCCAAATAAAAAATCTTGAAGTTATCCCCAATTTTTTCCTTTTAATCAGTTCTGGATTCCCCTGTGTTCTTTATCTCTTCTGTCTTCTTCCTCTATGGACATTGCTCTATCCAGCGATTCTTTAATGGCGTGAGCCTTAATACTGGTTAGGGATGAAATTGAACTGAAGCTTGGGTTGTCCCAAACATAACCAAAACCTGTGCATCTAAAGACATTATCTTTAAAATTGACCATCTTTTACACAATCATTTTACCCATTAATTTTGAAAACCATATGTACAAAGATATATAATATTAACATTATTTCCACTTATTTTTTAATATATTAAATCTTGACAATTCCTGATTCTGGAAATTAACTTTTTAAGCTCAGTCTTCCCTATCTTTCTGCCTGTGGGATCACCTCTATCAACTTAAGGGGCTTCTCTTCCCTAACCCCATCCCAAGGACTGTTTTATTCCATTTCTAAGGGCTTTCACTAAACTCAGAGACCCAGGATGAAAGAGGATAAGAGAACCAACATTCTAGACTACGTATTGTGTCAAAGTACTGTACAAAGTGCGTTGGTATCTCCAAGAAACCTCATAATATTCTTATAAACCAAGAATCACTATTTTCATTTTATTCACTTGCCTAAAGTCACTCAGAATTGGGAGATGAATTTGGGTTTGCCTCATTCCAAAGCTTAGACCTTTTTCTAATTTCATCTTGCTGCACCCAGAGCAAGGATGATGTCATTGATCTTTGGAAGTACCTGCATCACTAGCCCAGTGCTCCTCATTCAGCAGTGACAAATGGAAGCTTCTTGATCTACCTAAAGATTTACCCTTCCTCCAATATTGAACTTTAAGCCATGCAAATAATTTCATTAGGTGTCCTCATCATCTTTACAATGAAAGAGCCCCATTGAGGTCTGAGACTAAAGGACATCTGTTGGCTAAACTTGTCATCTCAAAGAAATCCTATGAAGCTTAAAACCAAAGTTTTATCTGGAAAATAAACTAAGGAAACCAATATGTTTATAACCTAAGCCAACTAGTTTAGTGTAGGTTTCATGACTTCACCAGCTCACACTTAATTCGTTTGGGATTTGTAATTTAATTCCTTTGGAAATCTGGCTCAGATTTGCAAGTTAGGTTGCCAGGGTTCAAAGCCCAGCTCTCAGGTGATAAAAAATAATTCCAACTTCATAGGGATGTTTTGAAAAATAATGAGATGATATATGTAAAGCACTTAGAATAGTGTTTGGCACATAATAAAGCTCAATAAATCTTAACTATCATTTTCTACCTTCAACCTACCAGGTGGCTGAAATTTCTACTATTAGAAAACAGCCTTTGAGGCTTGGTGATATCTCCCTAAATATGCAGGTGTTACTTGTTTTGGAAAAGAAAGTCTTATTCGCACCTATGAGAATTATACCAGTTACACATTTAGTTTTTATTAGCATTTTAGGAATAATGTGTGATTTGTAGAACAATTTACTTGAAAAAAGGTCTTGTAGGGATGGGGCTCTGAAAATCCTGAGAAAGTTGGGATTCAGGCTGGAGTAGGGAAGGGCCAGCCCAGAGGGACGAAGCAAGGAGATGCATTCTGCAGGAGAGTGGTGAAGGAAGGGGTGGGCAGCAAGGGAAAAAGACACTCAGATGTCAAACTGGGTTCTGTGGGGGCTAAAAAAAAAAAACAACTTTTTTTTCCACTTTCCAAGTTTTCTTAAGTGGGCTAATAATCAAATTAAAAGAGAGATTATGTACAGAAAATGTACAAAGTTTATTATACAAATGCACATTCGAGGTGCCATAAGAATGAGACTCAAAATGCACTGGACAAAGGAGAAAGTGGTGTAGGGGTCTGAGATTCTGAAGCAAATAGGATATTTACAGTTAGCTGAGGAAGAGCTGAACACACATGGCAGGCGAATTCTCGCTAGGTAACCCAGAAACTATGGGACACAGGAGAGCATCTAGCTACCAGACCCCTGCTTGGAGCCTTCCAATCTCATGCTAAAGTTTATATGCTAGATTCCAGTCCTGAAAAAGGCCTTTCCATCAGAATCTTTTAGGAAGAAAAGGCAGTCAAAGGTTCTTTCTGAGACTTAACATTTCTTAATAACCAGTTTTAAATCAATATCCCAAAAATCAAAGTTTTGGGGTGGCAAAACTTTGGTCTCCTGTTCAAGTCCCAGCCCTATCAATCACTAACAGTGAAATTTGACAGGCTCTCATTCTTTCAGAACCTGTTTCCTTATTTATACCAATGGAGCTAATTCCACATTTCTCAAAAAGTAGTTCTTGAGATTAAACAACACAACATTTGAACACTTTTAACAAATGCCTTGGCATCTCACTGATGCTCAGTAATTGTTACAGCTCAAAGCCTAAAGTAGGCTCCTATTCCCTACTATATCACATCATCTTGGTTATGCCCTCTATAGCACTGATTATAATCTGAAATTTTTTGTGTGTAATTATTTGTTTACTTGTTGCCTGTTTGCAAGACTTAATATTGCTCCTGTCATACTGCAAAACATAGCCTCTTGTTAACTCTCAATTGCCTGTAGGTAAGACCTGCTCAGTTTCTCTCAATCTCTGAAAGCAGACTTACCCCCAAAGATGCATATTTGCTTTCCCACATCCGTATCTTCCATTTATCTTCAACCCACTTTAGTCCAGTTGTGAGGTCCCTTTTAAAGGATATGGTCTTAAAAATAAAAAGGAAAAGAAAGGAAAGGAAGGAAGGAAGGAAGGCAAAGAGAGAGAGAGAGAGAGAGAGAGAGAGAGAGAGAGAGAGAGGAAAACAAAGGAAAAGAAAAGAGAAAAGGAAAGGAAAGGAAAAGAAAGAAAAGGAAAGAAAAGAAAAGAAAAGAAAAGAGAAAAGAAAAGAAAAGAAAAAAGAAAAGAAAAGAAAAGAAAAGAGAAAAGAAAAGAAAAAAGAAAAGAAAAGAAAAGAAAAGAAAAAGAAAAAGAAAAAGAAAAAAGAAAAGAAAAAAGAAAAGGCAGGTTATGGCCTTGCCTAAGGACAGGCCCCTTGGTTCTCCTTACTTTCCTTCCTGATATCATTTGTTACAGTTGACCCCACTTGCTTCTTATGATGAGATGGTATACTCTCCTGGACTTCAACTTCTCCCTGCATATCTGGTCTAAAGCCTCACTCCCTGCACCCAGTCTTTTTTATCCTATTACTCTGTTTTATTGTCTTCATAGCACTTACTACTATTTGAAGTGGGCTTGTTTCTTTATTTGCATTTTTATTATTGTCATCCCCTCATCTGGCTCTGAGGACAGAGGAAGGTCTGTTTTGTTTATTACTGCATTCCTCAGTGACTGTAATATTACTAGAATGTTTGTTCCTTGGTTCATTGAATCTAAAATTCCTTTTGTTGTAAGATACACTATTAGGGACTACTAAAAAGTAAAAAATTTCCAATTAAACTATGACTGCTTCCTTATCATTTACAATTTTTATTTTACATTTATTTAAATAACCTTTTGATACTTACTAGACCTAGATTTTTAGAGACATATGACTCCTGTGCATAGATGAGAAGGAAAATGTAAGCAGAGTAAATTAACAAAGATATTTTATCTCCCCATACAGAACTCAAATCTTCTGACACACTCTCTGATTCAGGCATGTCAGTGTGTCAATGTGTGTTTTCAGCACCATGTTATTCTTTGTGCCATCAAGAGCGCTGGTGATGCAGCATTTTTTAGAGTGTGCCCCTATTGTCTCTCAATACTTTATCCTAAGTTATTGTTACCTGTTTTGTAAGTTTTGATGGCAGTATTTTTTAATCTTACCAGGAAGTGTCAATGAAAGATTTATCAGTAAGCAGGACTCTGTTTTCCCTCTCCAAATGGTTCTTAAATAGATTTGAGACTGAAACATCAAGGAGTGTAGTTGTCTTGTCAGCTACCAGCAGTAACAAGCAGATTGCATGTGCCCAGGCAATGACGAAGATATTCACGTCTCTGCTGCTGCCAAGCAACAAATTATAACACACCATGGGGGCTAAAAAAAAAATCAATACTTTTTCTTGCACCTTTGAAGTTCTAGCTGGCTACTAATCAAATTAACAGAGATAGATTAACAGGAGAAAATCAAAATTTTAATACATGCTCATGGGGAAGTCACATACACATGAAAATTCCAAAGGCAGTGAAGTAACATCAGGCACACATGACGTTTTTTGGACAAAGGGGAAAGGTGCCGGGGACAGGGCCTTAGATTTCAGAAGTGAGAATGGGAGATTTACAGGTTGTTGAGGAAGAGTAGAACATATGACGGAAATTTCTGCCAGTCAACTCAAACCGTGGGACTCGGGGGTGTCTGGGCTACCAGACCCCAGCCTGAAGCCCTCCTATTAACATACTTACTTCAAATTAGTCTAAGGTGAATGCCCTAAGATTTCCTTCCCAAAGCAGGTTTTTCTGTCTGACTTTTTTGGGCAGGAAAGGTGAGGAGAGTCAAAGGTTCTTTCTGAGTCTTTTGTTTCCTAATGACCAGCTGAAAATCAATATCTCCAAATGTAGAATTTTTGGTCCCCTTCAACACAACAGGTTGTAAAATGCATCAGAAATGTTAAAATATGAAAACGAAAAAGAGTATCTTAAATTGTTGAAATTCCCTAGTAAGTACTTTATACTCAGTAAGTGAATACATGAATGGAAACAGTGTTACTCCTGTGTAAGGCAACTAAACTCTATAATAAATCACCTATGAAAGAAAGCTTATATATTAAGTAATTATTTCATCTACTTTTAAATTCTGGAACCAGTAATGCATTCTTGATAATTCAATCTAGATGATAATTCAAGCTCGAGCAGGTTTTGAAACTAGGAATGTACTTTTTCACTTACAATTTTACTTATTCATTTTATCTTAGAAGTTGGCTGCAGTGTATTTTAATTATCTGCCTTTAAAAAGATATATGTTACTCATATTTTCAATAGAGTGCTCTGGATATCTTGTGTATGAAGAAGAGCGAGCCATTTGATTTGATACAGGTAATATTTTTTTTAACCATGAGGGGGCAGCCTTGATTAACTTAACAAATTCTTCCAAAGGCCTAGCTGAGCAGTCTCATTCTGGCGGAATGATTCACTGGCCAGAAAAGAGGGCTCCAGGATTCCCTGCCAGCTGAGTTTTTCAGGGTGTTTCACTGCTAAGGGCTAGCTGCTCTGCAGGGAGTACACTGATGCTGCTTACTCTTTTTCCTTCCTGGGGTCTCACGTTGGCAATAAAACCTGGCATACCAGTGAAAGCTGGTATTCCTTATTTAGCAGGAAGATGCTAATTTCTGACATACATCAAGAATTAGGTGGCTGCAGGAGGGATTGGATTAATGAAAGTCATGTCTGAGATTTAAACCACATTGACAAATACACATTTATACTTGTGCAAACTTTGAAATAGAGAGACTACCTGGAGAGGCTACACTATTAAGAAAGGGGTGAGGCTGAAGGTGAGTCTACCAAAGGAAGTGTGTCAATTAGCATAGATGATCAGGGAGACAAGAGATTTTCAAGCCTTATATTTTACATTCTTATTAAATCATTTACTCATTCATTCCTTCATTTATCACACGTTATTGAATTTTTATTATATGAAGGCACAATATGAACTCCTAGTGAGAGACACTGTCTAGTAAATGGTAATTGCAATTCAATCTATGTGGTGGATAAATGCATGAACACAGTATCATGGGGGCACGGAGTGGGAACAAACTGCATGGAGGATGGGTGCCAGCACACACCGAAGGTCTGGGCAGCGTAGGGTTAGAGCCAGGTCTGTTAGTGTAGGTGCCTGAGCACAGACGATACAATGACCAGGAGAAGGAGAAGCTCTAGGAAGTCTAGATCTCACAGATTCTGCACCTGAGTCTATTATAGGGAGAACTTTTTGAGTGCTTTTCCATCTCTATAGGGGTGATAGCAGTTAAGAAAATATGCCCAATTTCCTTTACAATTAAAGGTCCTCTGTGTCTGCTTTGTGAATTGAGCTATGAGAACATATGGCAACCTTCACTTGTTCATTTTACAACACATAATGGGCCCCCCAAATATGCCTGTTCCTATAGTAGGAGTCAGTGGTATGGGAAGGAGATAAAATTCGATCTCTGCACTTCATCTGCTCACAAGCAAGTAAGGAAGAACTCATGACTTAGTGGGAAAAGTTTATTTCTCTGGGCAGATAGACAGAAAGTTCATTTTTCATCAACTCCTTGCATCTAGTGATCACAGTTTTTCCTCAGTGATTTATCAATAAGGATCAGGGTGAGCTGCAGAATGGCAGGAATAGAAGTGGTAGGAATTTTATATTATTCTTACCCCCAAGTTATAAGGTGAATGCTTAGCCACATTTCTTACAAAAACATAGCAAAACAAGATTAATGTCATTTTAGAGCTGAGTATAAATGCTTTTCAAATCATGTGCTGTTTTGATATATCTATGTCAGGGCTTCCTGACATGCTTGAAGGTACCTTCCAATTCATGGAGAAAAAAAAAGAATTACTAAAAAGATAATATGAGGTAAATATCATTTTTAAGAGAACTAATTCATATATTATTCACAACAAAATAATCTATGTACACTTGAATGTATGGATATTTACTCAGTCTATAGTGTGCATATAGACCTAAGGACTTAACTAAGATAATCCTGAGCTTCCTTGAGGCCTTTAGCCTTAGAATATCTGCTATAATCCTGAGCCCTTCCTAAGAAAACCTACTTACAGCCCCTTTCAGAGCACCTCCTTGCTCTGAACTCTTGGCTATGTTCTAAATCAGGGATTAGCAAACACTTTCTGTAAAACACAATATAATACATATTTTAAGCTTTGCAGGCAACTATGCAATTCTGCCTGCCCTTGTAGTGCGAGAGTGGCCAGCAACAATACATAAATCAATTAAAGTACAAAAAACAGGTGGAAAGCCAAATTTGACCTGTGGGCTGCACTTTGCAGATGCCTGTTCTAAATCATTTGAATTCAGCATTTTAGCTGGTAGAAGTGGGGAGGGGAACTGAAGTAAGGGTAGCAAATGTATTAGCCAGTTTCAAGGTGATGAATAGAGTTGGAAGAGACCTGGTATAAGAATTTGGTGCCAATCAGTGTCAATAGATAGATGATAAATGATAGATTAGATAGATGAATGATAGATAATAAATAGATAATAGTCTGCTTAGACTGAATTGCAATTATCATTTTCTAGACAGTTTCACTAACTGAGGAGTTCATATTTTGCCTCTGTATAATAAAATTAAGTAATATGTGATAAGTGAAGGAATGAATGGTTAGTAGGAATGAATGGTCAGTTGCATCAGGGGTCAAAGTGGTCAGAAGGTATCAGTAAACTAAAGCCAAAAGATATAAAAATGATATCGAAATAGAGGGTTGGATAGTTGGCTAATGACATCAATCGCAAAGAATCTGAAATTACCATTGGTGGAGGTTGTCAAATCTTTGAGATTTCTGACACCACAATGGGCCTTAGGAATTAAGTGTCCTAAAAAAAATTTGTACAGTTTTTTTACTTTATTCCAGTTTTAGCCTAACCATTCCTGGGTTTCTGGGAAACTTCTATTATTATAATTTCCATGTGTAGCCCCAGAGCTGATTTCCCATTGCTAGAGGTAACCTCCATGCATCTCTATTTCTGATAACTTCAAAGAACCTATCCACACTCTTGTCTGTCTGTAGGTTGGGAACCAAAGTTGTATATGAAATATTCATCACCATATATTGGCTATGTTAGGAGATTTCTCTGTTAATCATTCATTTTGCACTTTTTGAATGGATTGAACAAGCCTAAGAAAAACTTCCCTGGGAAATGCACAGACATTTTCTCTGGGGACATCTGATGAAGAACAAGCATGAAAGTGTATCCCCTTCGGACCCTCTGGTGCTGCTCAGTGAGGCATTAGGACTCCATATGGTGGAAACTATTCCCTGACAAGTCTAGTTTATTCCAGTTGTTGCTTCTATTGAGGATCTTGGGCAGACCTTTTCATATTTTTCACCTGAGTGCAGCCAAGGATTTCGGGCTGCCTGGGAACAGGTTTAAAGGAAGGTTACATTATTAATCAATATGCTTTTATGTCCAGTTATCCTTGGCCAGAAATGAGTCCTTCACATCTCTCTAAACAGTCCCTGGAATTCAATTCAACCTTTGTCATCTCTGACAGTGTTTTATGGTCCCTTTCTCTGGCTGCCAATCTTAAAATAACAGATTTTGGAATATGTTTTTGTCCTTCTACAGTAGGGGAAAGGAGGCGCAATTTTTCGCTATTCAGGGTAGAAAGGTATTTTATGTCTGAAGAGGTGAATTTTTGGATTTAGTAATACATTTATCTCCTTTCACAGCTATGCTGAAGGATATTTTATTTCTCTGATTTAGGCTTATTATTTAAAAATATGTTCAGCCCATTGCCAAACCCGTATAAAACATGGCACCCCACTTATGGGAACTGTTTCTTATAGATCTGAATGTACATTTAAGTTATTAACATGAATCCTGCTCTGGAGAGCAGGTAAAAATAGACATCATTACTATTATTCTCTTAGGGACCAAACCACATTAATAACCCACTTAATATTTGCAAATGGTCTAGACACCAAGGCATAGAGTATTGATAACTTACCTAAGATCTCAAAGTAAGTAGCAGATACATTTGATTCCAACCAGTGCATGATCGATCCTGCTTCCCCAGCATTATGCCCATGAGCTCAGGCTCCAGAAAACTAGAACTCTTCACGCACAGAGCATGAAGGTATGAAAAAGAAAACCCAGTTGTGAGCAATGAGATATCTGATCCCTCTAAATTTCCTTTTTCTGTACACAGGAGAAATAGGCTCTCTGGATTATATTTTAAGTAACAAGTCAGACAGTTAATGCGATATATCGATGCCCACTATGTGGCAGCCTTCTTTAGGCACTTTCACAATAAAGTTAGAGATCAGAACAAGGCAGTTCAGAGACTAGCTGACGCAATGATGGACGGGGCCTGCGGTATACCCTTGTTTTACATGAAGGTTGTCTTTTCTTCAAAGGAAGCTATGCTTCATCTGCTCAAATGGCTGTTTCCTGTCCTAATTAATTTTTTTTGAGCTCTCTGTTGGATTTTAATTACAGACCTATTAATTCATGGGAAGAATTGACAGATGTTGTAGGTTGGTCATAGCAAATTGATAGGCAGGTGTTTGGTCCTGAAGACGCTTCCATAATTAACTCAGATCAGTTGCTACTTGGAAGCAGGAAGCACAACCTGGGATATTTTAGTTACATGGAGTAGCATTTTCAGAAGGAAAGAAACTAAGACTGAAAACACAGATCCTAGTTTGGACTTGTGCTTTCTACTGGAGTGAGGATGGGAGTTGGGGGTGCCTCAAAGAGAAAGAGTGGGAATGGTACTAGGCTAGGTCACCTCGGAAAACCTGAGCAAAGTCCCTTAGGATGAAATAAGCATAATGGAGTTGAAAGCGAAGAAACTGACACTTTATTTTTAGTAACATTTGTCCTCAAACCTCAATACAAAACTCTAGAGAGAGCAAAACTATAGAGAGTTTTCTTTTGGCCTTAGTTAAGAGCCTAGAACCAAAGCTGGAAAATGGTCAAGATTTTTCTCCTTAAGTCTACCTCTAGTTTTGGAACTTTGTCCCATTGTTGAGAGAAAAGGCCATGCCAAGAGAGCTAGAGTCCAAAAATGTCCCTTTGCCCCATGCACAGATGTCTCTCCCTGCCCTGACTTTGTCTTGGCAGTTACTCCTAGAAAAAGGGGACAGAGCTGGTCAGCCTCCTAACATTTAGGAAGCAGCCCTGACCGCACTTGGTGAATGAGGGAAATCTAAAGAAAGAGGGAAAGACCTGCTAGTAAGGTGACATTTTGAGCACCTTTTGAAACTCTACCCGTAAAAGCACAGCCCTGTGAGCGCTCCTGCCCCGTGAAGGCTGCAGTGTCTTCCCTCTAACCTTGTCTCATCCTTGGGAAGGAATTAAAAGGAAGGTGGGGGAGAAGGAAGGAGTTTTGAGTTCCCTGTTAAAACCTGCCTCCATAGGGAAACCAAACCATCCAAGTGCTATGTCTATAAACAGGATTTCTGTCGACAAAAGCATCCTCTTGGAAATGGATTGGGATTACATAGAAAGGGTTTTAGAGCATTCAAGAAGAACTTACTAATTAGTAGAGTTGTGAGACTGGAGAATAAACAAAGATAATGGAAAATCTCTTTAACACCTAAAAGGTAAAGATAAGCAAATGCAATAGTTTTTTTTTAATATGCCCCCTACTTTTTCAACATAATTCTTACCATTCTTACCAATCTTAGCAGAATTAGGTGTCCCTTATGCTTACTTGCAGTATATACTTGCATATTTGCATATTTATTATGATACCTATTCACAGACAGAGGTTATAGTCGATTCTGCTATTAAATATTAGTTGCTTTATTAAAAAATTGTGGTGTTATTTTTCTAAAGTTTTTAAAATAAATTAAATAAAAATTACAATGTTTTACCAAAATTTCTGTTTAAATAGAATATGGATTAATTTTTTTCTGAAAATTTTCAATGAGGATATTTCTATAGGCAAAGTATGTAATTATAAACCTCAGATATCACTGAGCAGATCCAGCATTTAATTTTCTCAAGTGAAATGGCTTCTTTCTTTTTAACCACCAGCATCCTTATTAGCAGAGCATCTCTTATACTCTTCTCTGTCTGACTTGTTAATCCATTGTTATTACAAAATAACAATGGATAAATAAAGCTCAGGGTCCCTCAAACATAGTAGCTGCAATAGGTCAGCAAAAGCATTTTTACCGTACCATGTGGATGAGATTTTTTTCTCCCTACTAGTACTGTGAGTTCCTGACCATCCCTTTACACCAATACTTGTCTTTACAATGCAAGTAGTGTTTTCTAATTTTTCAGCCTTATTCTAGCCAAATCATGTTATGAAAACATAAATTGTAAGAGAACTGCCTGAATCAGAATTGTGCTTTCCACAACTGGCTGCACATAAACATCACCTTGGGATCTTTTTATACAGTACAGCTTTTTACTGCACATCTGACTGACAGAAGCAGAATCTCTGGGGGTGGGGTCCAGGAATCTGCTGTTTCAGAAAGCTCCCCCCAGGATTCAGATGTGCAGCTGGATCTGGAAACCACTATACAAGATTACCTCGTATAGTCTCTCAAAGTTTAGAAATCCTTTGAATATATTCTTTCCATCCCCAGTTAAGACTCTTGAAAAAATAATAGTTGCTCAACTAATAACTATGGAAGGACTATAATCTTTTATTTATTTGTTTGTTTATTGAAGAAATAAAATCATTGTGAGACGTCTTTAGAAAAAGCTATATATAATTTTCTCTAAAAACATGAGGAATAAATATTTCCCAATTAGCACTGAGATAAAGGTGGCCAAGGATTTGATGAGATGATGGACGTGAAAGTAATAGGTTAATAAATGCTCAATAATCACATTTCATTTGAGATTTCCATTTCTTTTCTATTTTCCTCTCTCTCTGTTTCTCTCTCATTCCTTCTCCTCTCCCTCTCTCTCTCCCTCTCCACATATCCAACTCTTCTATTTTCTATAATATGGAGAAAAAAGTCTAAAGGTATTTAAAAAGCCAGAAATTACATATTAGTTATTATTCTTCAGAATGTAGTTGGAACTAAATATCTTTCTACTTTTGTAGCTTCACTCATCATTCTCTTAGTTTCTAGCAAACTACCTCCTCTATATGAGAAGCTAATTCTTCTCTATCTTTCCATGAAACAGTCCCAGTCCTCTGTTTTTCTTGATGATTAGCAATAGTTCACAAAATCAATTCCTTTTTTTCTCTGTGATCCCAAATACTTTGTACCTCTGCTGTAGAGTTATCACAAACTGGCTTTATTTTAATTGCCTAACTGTATATTTATTTTTCCATTTTGATTACTGTGTATATCTCTATAGAATCCTACCCATCATAGGTGCTCAGTAAAACATTATTCTGTTCTACGCATTTATTACAATGGTAATTGGTTAGACTTGAGGTATTATTTTTTCTTGCCTGACTTGTCTGCTGTATGGGAAAGCTGCCTGAGGCCAACACTGTCTCTCTTACACAGTGCCTGGAATGTGCAACCTGCCTCAATCCTTCCAATTCTTTCCTGTTTCTCTGTCGTCCTTTACATAGAGTTATGATCACTTTTTCTACTTCCATACCTCGCATTCTCTTTCAACCCATGCTCACTGTCTTCTTTTCTATCACTGCATGATCTAGTCACCAATGATCTAGGATAGTTCACTGGTCATTTATTTGTTTTTTTGTCCCTGGGTACCATTCAAAACAGAAGATACTGGTGCCTCTCAGTGCCTGCACTCTGTGTCTCTCTCACTGTCTCTCTCACTCTCTGCCTCTAAGAGGATACCACACTCTGTCTGTGGAGTGTTACGGAAACAAAAACAAAACTCCAGCAGATACTCTTTTATATTGAAACATTCTATTCACTTGATTCCATGGCACTATCAACTTGGTTTCTTAGTTTCCTCCTATCTCATGGATTATACCTTTTCATTATTATTGTTTTATGGCCTGCCCTATCTCAGGTCTGTAAATGTTAGATACTCCAAGCCTCTGTTCTGGACCTTCTTTTCTAATCTACCTATATTCTTTTGCCAAGTGACCTCATCCAATCCCATGGGTTTACATACAATCAATGTACAGTTTTACTCAAAAAATAGATCTTTGGTAAGTTTTTTTGGAACTCTAGACTCTTCTTTCAAACTGCCTACTTGACACATCCATATAAATGTCTATTAGCTATTTTAAATATAACATGACCAAAAAGGGACTCTTAATTTTTACCCCTAAATATTCTCTCCCTCTAGTCTTTTTCACTTCAGCCAAATGAGTTACAATTTACCTTGGGCTTGGGCCCCAAACCAGGGCATTATCCCTGATTTCTTACTCTCTTTCACCTGCCTCATCGGTAAGTCCTGTAGATCCTCAAAAGATAACCTAAAATTGTCCACTTTCCTAAATCTCTACTTCTGCAACCATAATTTAAGATACCCTAATTTACAGCCTTAAAAAACCTTTCAATTCACTGTTCCACTTGAACTTTTGCATCTATATGTTTCACTCTCTGCAAAGCCCAGAGAGTGATCTTTTAAAAATATAAATATGATGATGTCACACATCCTTCTGCATAGCTTAAAAGCATTAATGGTTTGACCCCATACTTTAGATTAAAATCTAAACTACCTGTCCTGATCTAGAAAACACTCTCTACTGATGGTTCTCAAGTTTGAGTATATGTCATAATCCCCTGGGGAGGTCTATTAAACCCCAAAATGTTGGGCCTCAACCCAACATTCAGTAGACCTGGAGCGCAGGTGGAGAATTTTCATTTCTAACAAGTTCCCTGTTTATGTCGATGCTGCTAGTCTGGGGACCACACTTTGAAAACAACCGCTCCATATCCTGTGGTCCCTGCTTTCCTCTCTGATCTCATCTGTTATTACTTCTCCTGTGCTTTTTCTATCCTGGGCCCTCTTACACCCATTAGGATTTTTGTATTAACTGTCTAGCTTTCTCATTTAAATGTAAGCACAATGATTAGAACTTAATAAATGAACCATAAATATTTGTGAAGGAATGAATTCATGTTTCTATTACAGTACGTTTCACATTATTATCTACTCTTTCATTGGTACATTTTCCCTTTAGAGTATGAAATCCTGAGGGTGGGAATGTATCTAATACCTTCTTATTGACAAGCCCAGTGCCTGGCATTTGATAGGTAGTCAATACGTGTTTGCTGAATTGAATTGTTTCTCCCTCCAGGGGTGGGAAGGAACATCTCCCATGAAGTGGTAGCTTCTGTGAATTTTCTGACCTGTTCTGGCCTCATAGGTATGGTCTTAGTGCCACATGGCTCTGGTGTATTGAGTCTGATTCATATTGGTTCATGAGAGCCAACTGCTAAATTTTCAGGAATTTTATGATCTGGTTGATTTATATTGGTAACTAGAAATCAGCCATAGTGGGAATATTTACCTGGTAGAAATCAGCAACTTACAAAAATTAAGTATTTTATTTGTTTGTGTTATTTTGCCAAAGAGTCAGTTGTTACAATGTTGTTCTGAACATGAATGTAGAAGGCAAGCAGTTTTTTGTTTTGTCTAGTTTTACATTCCCCATTTTTTTAAACAACAGACTGGATGAAATGATGATTCTAAGACTCTAAAAAATAAACATATGATACAAGTTGACCCCTGCCCCCTATCAGAATGGTTCTTTAGGATTTCCAAAAGAGGCTGGGAGAGAAGGTCCCCATTCTCCTGGTAATTAAACTAGTAAGGTTAGAATGAGGATTGTTCCTTAAGGCTGCTCTCCTTTTGCTTTCCATCTTGTTAGGTTATATTAAGCCAATGAAGTTCACATCTCTCAAAAAATTATTTAACCTCTCTGGCCCTCTATTTCTTTGGCTGGGAAATGGGGATAATACTACCTACTCTCATTCTTCGACAGGGTTTTAATACTGACCAAATATGACAATAGATGTGAAAGTTTCATAAACCATAAAGATGTCTATAATCTATAATAGTATTTTTAACCTTATGAAGAAAGAATGGGATTTATAGAATAAATTGATCACTAGAAGAATATTTCAGGTGTTTTTGAATGTAATAAATTATAAACATCAAAATTTCAAATGTCCCTGTTCATTTATGTTGCATAAATTTGCACTGAATTTTAGGGATAAACAATAATTTCAGAAAAATTGGCTCTTGTCCTCAGATGCTTATTTCTAAAATAGTTTATAATGAGAATATTGGGGAAAGAAACATTGGCCAGGGAGTAAAGAGAACTTTGTCCTAAGGCTGACTCAGTCACCAATCAATGTCTTACTTAAGTCTTTGAAGTCACTGATCTTCCCTGGACCTTGATATTCCCACCTGTACAATGAAGAGTTTGACCTAAACTCTTCACTAAAATGCCTTATGGCTCAATAAGTCGATAATCCTAATTGAGTAGACAGGGCATGCACACATGAACTGACATAAGAATGCTTACAAAGTAATTTATCAGCAAGTACACACAAGTGTATGTTAAATATTTAGGTGGGTCAACAAAGAGAGTGATCCTCTTGGATGGACCTACTAAAGAAAGATACTGACATTTTTCATGATAAATCCTATGCCAATAAACTGTTTACAATAAACAATTTAAAAATGTCCATCACATGTAGCTGAATTGCATGAATTAAAGTCTCCAAGACAGATGAACAGAATAAGAAAAAATCTACTTGCTGTCTCCTTGCACCAGGCACTTTCTTATTCATTATTTCACTTAATTCCAGAGACATTCAGTAACTTGCTGAAAGTCAACCTGCTAGTAAGTAGCAGTATGGAGATTCAAATGCAAATCTTTTGATTCTAAATCCGGTATTCCTACTGCTATACCATATTACCTACTTTCCACTTGACCTCGTCCATTGTATGCAAACAGGTTTGACTCACAACCTGAAAGAAGCTTAGTCAACTGGCTATTATTATCTGTCTCCCCCAACTTTTGGCTTGTATGATGCTCACATATTTTTTTAAAATAAAGTAATTGCATCTCTATTATTTTTCTGTTGCCGATGTTCTAGGAGCTGGCAGTTGCTGTTTCTACTTATTCCCTGCGTATCAGTGGGAACAACAACAACAAAAAAACTCTCAGTACACATCTGGCTTGCTTGAGCAGCTTCCTGTCCTTCAATTCCTGCCATACCCCACTGATTCTTCCAACAGCAATTCCTTTACTATGAAGCATTCTTCTTAATTTTGAAAATAGAGAATTCTTTTGTGAGTGGGGAAGAAAACATTATCACTAAGTTTCTTTGTACTACTTTTCTCTCTTTCATCTTGTTAGTCTTTACTACAAACCCACTCTGCTTTGGCCACTGGAGTATTTCCTTGTGTTTCTACTAATAGATTAATGCACAGTGCTTTATTAAGATATATGGATGTGTCACCCTAGTGCCATGCTAAGCATCAGCTGCTCTGGAGGGCAGGTGCAGTTCTTCCCTTGATATGAGTTCTTCCTTGAGCTCTCTGCAAAAAAAAATTAAATGAACAGGCTGTTCCACCAGTGCCTGAAGCATTTTCTCCTGAATTTCTTGCATTTCCCCCTTGTGAGTTCTCCACGGGAAATATTCCATACTATGAGATGAAAATAAACTGAGAGAGAAGTGTATCTATTATGTGCCAGGCCAGATACCCTGTTTCAGATAGCTCAGAAACAATAATGTGAAGTTATACTGTTTGTCAGTCAAAGGCAATTGCTGAGTTTCAGACTGCACACAGTAAGCTGGAATCATCTCATGGATGTCAGCTTTCATGAGCATGCATTTGTGGCAGTTATTCAGTAGATTCACCCTTGAAAGTGAACTTCTTCTTTCAACACTGCTCATTAGAGAGTTGCTACAGACCAGAGGTAACATGTCATGCATACAAGTTGAAATAATTTTTAAAATGAAAATTATATAACAGGCACAACCACTAATTATTATATTTTGTTCATTGTGAGATAGCAGAAATGTAACCAGTGGAGTCTATTTCAGATATTATTAGTCCAGTTCAGATATCTGTGTTATTATCATCCTTAAGGGAAGTATTAACTTAGGGCTTTTCGAAGATGACAAAAGATTAGCTAAGAATGATTAACTTCAAAGTGTGTAATGGAAAAAATTACATTCAGTTTAATATGCATTCCTTTACAGGTGAGGAAGTTTTGAGGTTTAGCAGCTCGTGATCAAATATTTTTAAAAAATACAAAAATATTTATTAGGAAATTTAGGTAGTAACTTTGTTTTTACTGTTGAATAAATGATAATTTATGATTTCCTACATATGACAGTTCTATGTGGAATGCAGGTTGTATAAAATACTTTTCTATTACTAGAATTTAAAGGTAAATGAAATAAGTACTTCATATATATTCTTTTATTAAAGTCAGGTTGATTGAGGTATAATTTGCATAGAGGAAAATTTACTACTTTTTGGTGTAGTTTTATGAATTTTAACATATATATATATATATATACACACACAGTTCTGTAACTACTGCCACAATCAAGATATACATAGTTCTATCATCCCCAAAACTTCTTTCATGCCCCTTTGTAGTCAACCTTCTACCCCCACCCCCACCAGACTTGGTAATTATTGATGTGTTTCTTTGAGCTTCATCCTTGTTGCTGCATGTATCAATAGTTTGTTCCTTTTTATTGCTAAGTAATATTCCATTATATGAATATACCAGACATTGTTTATTCATTCACAAGGTGATGGATGGTGATGGATAGCCACCACCTAGTTTTTTTACTATTATAAATAAAGCTGCTATGAACATTCATAAAGAAGTCTTTATGTGGACATATGTTTTTATTTCTCTTGGGTAATTGTCTTGAAGTGAAATGGTTGGGTCTTGTGATACTTCTTAAGAAATTTCCAGGATGTGGTTCCATAGTGTAGCAGTTAGCACATCTGCTTTATATGCAGAAGGTTCATGCCCCAGTGGAACCATGGTCCCTGGTCTACGGCCATGCCACCGTGAACAAGCCCTACGTCTGATCTTGAAAGCTAAGCAGGGTCGGGCCTGGTTAGTACTTGGAGACCACCTAGAAAGACTAGGTGCTGTAGGCATAAAACAAACAAACAAACAAACAAATAATAAAAATTCCAAAATTCTTTCTAAAGTGGTAGACCATTTTACATTTTAATTAATGGTGTATGAAAATTTCAGTTGCTCTACACCCTCACCAACATGTGGTATGCCCAGTCATTTAATTTAGCCATTCTAATAGGTGTGTAGTAATATCTCATTGTGGTTTTAATTTATACTCCCCTAACAACTAATGATATTATTAGTTAGTATGCAATAAATCACAAGACATTGAGCATCTTTCTATGTACTTATTTGCCATCTGTATGTTTTCTTTGATGAAAACATTATTAATTGGTTTATTTTTATTGAGATGTAAGAGTATATGTCTGTATGTGTATATATATATATGTATATATATGTATATTCTGGATATTAGCCCATTTTCTGATATATGTTTTGTAAATATTCTCTCATAGTTAGTGGTTTTCTTTTCATTTTCTTAGCAGAGTTCTTCAAGGAGAATTTTTAATTTTGATGAAATCAAATTTTTTTAAGTCATTTTTTTCAATAGGGTATGCTTTCTGTACCTAGCTAAGGAAACTTTGCCTAACTTTTTTTTTTTTTTTTGAGAAACAGAATAATTCTTTACAAAACCTGGAGAAAAGTTCTCCATGGCTTCAAAACTTTCCTTAAATTGATAATTGTGTAAATGTCTTCAAGATAAGTCTCTCTTATACATTAAAATAAATCTTCCTAAACTGAATTATTTTACAGTGTTCTTTTCCTAATGAGAATTTCTCTGTTTGTAGAGCCATCTTTAGATATTATTATTATGCATGTGATTCTTCATTAGGTACTAAAATATTCATAGAGTTCATTTGTCTAGTTAATTCCATGAGCATATTTTCTGTTCCAATAAGGTATGTTATATTTTTTGACCTATGTTGCTTCTTTTAATACTTATCTATAACTACATTACCCTTTAGTTCAATGACATATTGAAAATCACAGCCATTTTCTCTTTTTATTTTATATAAGGACAGAATCAATTCTACAACAGAGAATGTTATATTTCCTGAAGTATTAATTTAATTACATAAAATTGGTAAAATTTTATTGTTAGTGATAATTATCATTATGTTATTAAATATATTCTTGCTTTTCTGTTTTAGTTTTGCAAGGCCTCTTTCCCTATACCTTCATTTTTGACATGTTGTATTTCATAAAATATTCATAATCATAGAGCTCTGTACAGAAACAAATCCCAAATGACAGAAATAAAAACTTAAATTTGGGCATAACAGTTTGTGCTCATCTCAGTACTTAATAGTGTTATTGATTATGTCAGTTAAGAATATTTGTAATTCTTTGCAAAAATATTTACTTTGATTTGTTTTCTACACAGGCAATTACTTCCTCAGTTGTATCACCAGTACAACTGCTGGGCCTCTGTGTTATGTTTCATTGTGCCCGTGTCTATTTCTCATGACTATATCATACATTTCTTGAGGACAGGGACTACGCTTTACTCACCTTCATATCCATAGTACCCAGCATAGGACCTTTACACAGGCACTAGGGATATGAAGGTATGTATTAAATTGATGTCTGGATTAGTGCAAACTAACAAGACAATTTTTCTGTATTCGTTTGTCTTTATAAAAACAATGCAGTGGTTCATGGAGATCAAAGGCTGAGTTTTAGAGTCAGATGGGCTTAGGTTCAAATCCCACCTCTGTGACATACTAGCAATGCCACCTTGAAAAGATACTTTACCTTTTGTACATCAATTTTCTCCTTTATAAAAATGGAGATAATGACATTAAGCTTCAAGCTATTTCGAGTGTTAAATGAGTCACAGAAAATGCATAGAACAGGGCATTCAATACATGGCAGCTGCTAACAGTGGTAGCATTAAGATGTATTTTTAGATCTGTGTTCATATTGTCATAGTACTCTGTCTTACAAAAATTTATTTTATAGGCCACCATCAAATTGCAATATTTGTTTTAGAGAAAATTTGGCTTTTTGTATTGTCTAAACCATCCAGAAATGTTCCCACCTATCAGGAATTCTACTCTTAAGTATCATAGACCATTTTGCATCTGCTGATGTTTGCTTCACTTGAATTTTCTTAATGGGGTATTATATAGCTGAGTCCCATATCGACTCTACAGATTATGACTTTCCAAGTGAAAAGCTCACACAGTGGGGACCTATTTTTTCTGTATTCTACTTACAACTATAGTATTCTCATCTAGGTTCTGCTTCATTCAGAGAGAGAGGGACTCAGTGTCAAATACTGGAAGATGGTAATAATCATTTAAATTTTTTGTAAAAATGTTCTTATAATTTTCAAATATTTAAGGTTATCTGCTACATCCATGTAGGATTCTTTACCTGAATGCATATGGTAACTTTCATTCCTTTACTCGCTCATCTGTTTTTCCATTTAAACATTTTAAGTAACTACAACACACTAGCCACTGAGCTCAGTCTTAAGAATTCTTAGTGGTATACAAAATTGCTTCTTACAAGTATTTTATATCATAAAATTCTGGATTAAGTTCACCTAGAAAATATTTTTTGAAAAATGATAACATATCAGAAACATTTTCACATGTAAATAACTAAAATAACATAGTGCATGTTTTAAAAGTTTTAAAAATTGATTTCTGGAGAGAGAAGGATTTAAACTAGCTTCACTAGTTACTGTCCAGCTGGCCTACAAGAGCAGCCCCCACCCCTTCCAGTTTCACATCTTCCAACCTCCCATGGATATTAAGATGCTGTGTCTGTGCCATCAGTTTTCAGATTTCTTGTGAACTAAAGAATTCAAGCATGACAGAGACAATCTTCCTCTAGAATATTCTTTTACTTATAATTTCTCCAGTACATGTTCATGATGATCCTTAGTTTGGCTCAATAGAGCTAATTAAATATCTTGTAGCATCTGATAATTTAACACAAGAAAGTCAAGATTCCTGTAATCATCTGGGTGTTGTTTTACATGAATCTTTGCTGTATGGTCAAATGTTCCCCACACAGAACAGCCAGATTATTTGGGCCTCAAGCAATGAAATTTTGCTCTTTATTTCCACTCTTCTTTGCTCTCCTTTTCCTTGCCTCTCTTCTCTTTGAAAGTTCCCCATACACTTATAAAACACACATAGCTGGGCCTTTATTTCTCCAGTTTTCCTGAAGTCATAGGCTAATGTTGCCATTAGTTTGGCTTTGCTTCCTTGAAGCAGGATAATTGATTTGCCGATATCCAGACCTATACATTATGTATTAGTATTTGAGAAATCACATACAAATGGCAAGACTTGGCAGGAGGCATCAACACAGATTAGCTCTACATGATCAAATAATAACCACAAGCCAGCTCTGCTCTCTGCTCAATGAGTCTCAAGAGGGAAATCACGGGAATCTTTTCTATTTTTCAGAATGGCTTTCCTTCTCTTGTACTCTTAATAAAAACATTCATTCCCTGGGCATCCTGGGGTAACATTTAGTCCTAATCAGTAATAGTCATCATAGCATTAAACATTAAAGAGGGGAAAGTCAATGGAGCTGTCAGAGGTCAGGGAATAATGGAGGAAGAACTAAGCTGATATTAAAGCACCAATTCAGCATTTCCTGAACAACATGTGGAATCTGGGGGAAAACCAGAAAGAGCTAGGTAGCTGACAGGTTGATTCTGAAATTAAAAATCAAACCAAAAAAAGTATTGGCATACCCACTGAATCTACAAACAGACCTGAGAAGAAAGATTGCCAGCATTTTCTGGCTGAGAGAACATGTTTTCTCAGTGATGGCCTGGAAGCCAGCAGTGCAAACTTCCCCTCAAGCCTGACTATCCCAAAAGGGTCCTTGCTCTTTTTTATCTGTCACTTAACAGATAGCATCTGTATGGGTGTTTGACGAGGCTGATTTGTTGGAACTAAAGAAAAAGGGATGAGGGGCTTTTGAACTTGTCATCTGTAGAATATCTTTTTAGGATTGGAATTTTTGCTTAGTCCACAGCTTTACTGTGGTTTCAGGCCACTGTGACCTCCTGCTTGGATTTTAATCCCTACCAGTGCTGAGGTAGAAGGAAATCAGAGAAATCAGGGGCTGCTTTGTATGCTAAATTTTCCAACTAGGGTTGGTGAAGAGGTTGTATCTTATAGCAACTGCCAGTTACACTGGAACCACGAGACCTTACAGGATAGAGGTAAATATTTCAGATAAGGGAGTTTAGAAAGGTCCCTGGATCAGTTAGGGGAGACAGAAACTTATAGTGAAAACCAGGGACTGTAGATCCACCTAAAGGGAAATACATGGGCAATTCAGGACAAATTGAGAGATTCCACCTTTGAACTATCTGCCACTGCATGGAATATTTAAAGGCACACTGGTGTATGCATTAATTCTACTCTTGGCTTTGGCTTCTTTAACCCCTCCTGTGTCTCTAATTGCCCTGTCTCTGGCCTCCTGGGGGTCTGAGATGCATGGTGGTGAGTACTTAGGCTTAGGTACTGTACTAATGGAGTTCAAACCTCTGCCACTTAACAATCTGTGTCACCTTAAACAAATTTGTTCAACTTTGGGGCTTCGATTCCTTAGTAAAGTGGAGGAAATAATTCCTACCTTGCAGAAGTATTATGAGGATGAAATGGTATGAGGTATGTGTAATTCTTATTGCAGGGCCTTACATGGCGACTATATGATGTTTTAGCTATTAACCTGGTTCCTCACCAAGTAAAATATTTCTCTGAGTTCTATGAACCACTCTAGCAAATTAATGAAATCCAAGGAGGGGATCATTGGGACCTCCAATCTATAGCCAGTCAGTGACATGCACAAGTGATATTATGGCCTTGTGATTGGCTTCTGAAGTGGCAGGGGAGGGTGGCAGTCTTATAGGACTGGACCCTTAACCTGTGAGATCTGATGGTATCTTCAATTATATAGTGTCAGAATTGAGGTGAATTGTGGGACATGCTGCTGGTGTCAGAGCACTGCTTGTTGGTAGAGGGAACGCCCCCACACCTGCAGTGGAATTGGGTAAAAGACCCTTAGTCCTTTAGCCTTTTGTTAGTCTTATTGAAAGATCTAAACTCCCTTCAGATTCCTACTGTTTCTTCTCTACTATTTAGTGATACCTCTGCAATTAAGACAATTTTGGCATTATTTACTTCATGCTGGAAGACCAAGAGTTAACTCAAGAGCTGGCGAAAAAATTTTGACATTACCTATTTTTAAGCCACAGATGTTAAGGTCTAACATAGTTTTTTTCTGGGCATTAAGCATTTGGCTAAGTGTTTCAATATCAACTGAGATGTAGGATAATGCACTTTGAATTCAATACAAACAGCATATTTAAATAGCCAAGCACCATTTAATATTCTCAACCATGGGTCATAAGAAATGATGTTTCTGTTTCTTTTCTCTCTCCTTTAGTAGTCTGCCTACATGAGAGAGACCAGGATATGTAAACACAGACACCAAGGAACTCACTTTAAAACAAATAGTTGGTTGCAACAACTCTGATCTGGGAAGAATACTGACCTTTGCTAGCATACAGTTTGCTTAGCCTGAGGAGATTCGATTTTTCATTGTGATCATGTTCTTGAGTAAATCTCCCTTTTAGAAAGCAATTTTTTTTTCACTTATGGGGCTGTCAACTCCTGCCTTGCTCAACTGCTCTTGTCTCTCTTTTATTACAAATTGAAAATATCCTACTCTAAACACTTTATATCCAGTGTCATTCCAGCTCAATCTGGTGGAAGCCAAACTTGCCTAGAGAAAGATGACTATAGGCCAAGCTCAAGCCTACCCATTACAGAAGGACTTCACTGACTGAGCTTCTAGATTTTACTGGTTATTGTGGAGAGATCAGTGACATCGCCATATTGTCTTCATTATTGTGACTCTAAATGTTCCTCTTTGCAAAATGGGAGAAGCTATACTTGTTCCAATATCATCATCACTTTAAAATGAGATGTGTGAAGGTGATAAAGAATTAAAGATGAGGTCAGAAATATCAAAGATTTGGTAATATAAAAATGTAAGGACAGTCAGATGAGGCGAGTTCCTTTTTGTTTACAGACCAAGGCAGTATTGCCATGTTATAGTCAGCAAATGTAAGGTATATGAACTAGATAGAAAGATCTTTTGCTAAAACAGTTTTCTAGGCTTAGAATGTTGGCACCAGATAACTGCCAGTGATTCCATTAGATTGAGTCCATGTGCAGACACTCATGGCTCTCAGGTGACAGAAGTAGAGTTCGAAGATAGATAATGATACCAGATGCTTTCTTAGGATTTTACAACAGTCCGATTCTACTTTTCTTTAACTTGGAGGCTGGTTATAGGCATTAGCATTTAATTATTTTTCTCTTGAGAAAATAGGCTAGATTCCTTCTAGAAAATACTTGGGGAGGAGCAACTATAGAAGTTGTGTAGATAAAGTCATTCTTTACAGAATGGAGTGGGTTAAAGAAGCAAACTGGTAACTGTTTATGCCGGGTGATTTCAGTTCATTATCTCATGTGCTAATTAAGCAAACTTGGAAACATTTAGGCAGTTTATCAATGAGAAAACAGAAGCTCAGAGAAGTTAACTGATTTCACTAAGATCCCTTTGTGAGTTGTTGGTAGAGATAAGATTTGAACCATGTCTGTCTAACTGTAAAGCATATGCCCTCTCTATTGGACCACACTATAGGTGGCAGATACTGCAATACAGGAGGAAACAAAGTAAAATAGATGGTGGGACTTGGAGATGTGAATGCCAACATGGAAAACAACTGGAAAAACTTCCTAGAGGAAAAGGAATTATAGTGAAGCCCTGAAGGATGGGTAGGACTTTGAGAGACATTAAGGCTGGGAAGAAGCAGGAGAGGAGTAGATTGTAAGCTGCAAGAGGAGTGAAAAAATAAGGTGGAGAAAAATGAGTTGTTCAAAATGGCAGAAAATTCAGTGTGACTGAAATATAATCTGTGGGGGCTCAAAAAAGAGTGTGCAATGGATGATAAGACTGAAAATGTGGGCAGAGGGCTTTAATACTACAGCACGGTGTGATTAAATTCCAAGTGGCTTATGCTGTAAGTGATGTGAGTTCAGAGGAGGGAAAAAAGCAATGTGAACGTTTGCTCCTTGATCCATTTTTGTAGTGGAAATTCTATGCTGACAGTACCTCTCCCTGGCTCTGTCTCCCCAAGTGATCTTTGAAAACACAGACCCTAGATCTGTGCATAGCAGAGAGAGCTTAGCAAGTCAGCCAGTGGATTAAGGAAATTCTGTTATTCCTCAAACCCAGGGTTATCTGCTCCCTTAGCCAGCATAGCTGCCAGAGACCCTGGAGGAGTCTGAAAGGGCTTACCCATTCTTAGACTTATCAAGTAAAAGAGCTCTGAGGCGGTTTTATGAGAAAGACAAGATAACCGGACTCTAAAGAAAAGGGAGTAAATGACAGAGCAAAGAAAAAAAATATGTATGTGAGTGTGTCTATTTGTGTACATGTAGATATATGCATATGTATGTATGTATCTATGTATGTATATACATGTCTGCTTATCTATCAGCCATCTATCATCTATCTATCTATCTATCTATCTATTATCTATCTATCTATCTATCTATCTATCTATCTATCTATCTATCATCTATCTATCATCATCATTATCATCATCATCTAGCTACATCTTCTTGGCTGGGCCTTTTCATTTAGCTAGGTATCTCTCTTAAGGAAAAGAATTCTTCACTAAAAATACAATTAATATCAGATCCAGGTGGGAAATTTCCTCACTCAACCAGGGCTGTTTTCAAACAACAGAATATGTAGTCTCAATGGGTTTGCAGGGTTACAATCTGAGCACAGGCAGATGTCTGCATCAGGGAGTTTCAAGCAAGGCCAAGTAAGCAGGCAGTTCGTTTGGCAGGCAGGTATCTGACTCCTGTTCCAGAGTGAAGGACTCATAGCGCACACAGACAAGTTATTCTTATGTCATCAGGTGAGGAATTTTGTAGGCTCTAATTTGAGCTGTGTTCCTGTGTAGTAGTGGGATGAAGTAGAAAGAAGACTTAGTAGTCAGATCTAAATTAAATTAATTTATTTATTTAGTATATATTTAATAAGCACTTACTATGTGCTAAGCTTTGTGTTAGAAGCTGAAGATAGACTTGAAAACAAGAGAGAAAATGTCTTTCCTGCATGGACCTTGCATTCTCTTCTGATCTATAGATTCCATGTCATCTACTCAACACCATTTGCAGAAAACCTCCCAAGAGTGGTTTATTGTAGGAATTGGCATACCATAAGCTTGTTACAGTCCAAATATGGCCTGACATGTTTGTATGGCTCAAGAGCTAGAAATGGGTTTCACATTTGTAAATCATTGGGGGAAAAAAATCAAATGAAGAATAATATTTCATGATGTGAAAATTATATAAAAATCAATTTACATTGTCCTTATATATAATTTTATTGGAACACAGCAACACTCATTTGCTTATTTATTATCTGCGGCTGTTTTCATCCTACAATGGTAGAGTTGAGTAGCTGCGACAGAGACTGCAAGGTCAGCAGAGTCCAAAATACTTATTATCTGGCCTTTTTACCTCTTATCTAAAGAGGTAAAAACACATCATAACACATGCTCCTCTCGGTTCATTCCAATCAGGCTTCTGTCTCTATCTTCACTATGACTGCTCTTGTCAAGCAAAACAATATTTTCCACGTTACCAGATCCGGAGATTTCCTGTTATTTGCTTTTTCAACAGCATTATACACAATTGGAATCTCTCTTTTTGTAACACATTTCCCTCTGAGCTTCCATAACACTACAATTCTCATTTCTTATCTTATTGCTCACTGTGCCATCCCCCTTTCTTGGTAAAGCTGATGGTTTAGAAAAGCCCATTGAACTTATATAGCCTCTATTTGCTACATAAGACATTCTAATGTTATAAATGCCCTCATGGACCTATGTCTAATTATACATAAGACATTCTAATGTTATAAATGCCCTCATGGACCTATGTCTACATCTGCCCACATCCATCTTCCAGCGTGTTCTCCACAAGCTCTGATATTTCCTTGCTATCATTGAAATTGTGGTGCATTTTAGTATCTGCTGGGGCATTCTCCAGCCCTGCTGAGCTGCCTGTTTGGGTTCTTCAAGTTGTGTCTCAAGGTTCTAATTATTGTTTATTATCCATAGTGCTTGGGTTACAAAGTTATATATGCAGTCGTGAGTGATTTGCCCTAACCCCACATTTTTTATAAGCCTTGTTATTTTTAAGTTTTATTTTATAAATCTTGAGATTGTTTAGGAATGTTTGGGTCATGTTACATCATAGTAATTCTTGTACTGTGCTCAGGATAAGTTCTGCTGATGGTATAAAACTAGAATTTTAGTCTGGGGATGTCACAGTTTAGGCATCCTTATGATACCCTGAGCACAAGATGGTGTGTCAATTAAATGACATACTGACTTATTAATCTCTCTCTTAAAATGGTTAGTGAGTGCTAGAACCTCTGAACCGGATGGCCTTGGGTTAGTGGATATGTGTTCTTTTACTGGTAGAGTTGAGGAGACCCAAGATCCCTGAGATCCACCACTGCCCTTTGAGGCAGCCTCCCCTGCTTGTCTGTGGGATTGTCACTGATTACGTTCTCAAGTCAGAGCCTGTGGGATTAGCCAGGACTTTGTCCTTTATTCGTTATCTTCTCTAGGAACAACTGGGTCATTTTGAGCTTGTTTTCCTGTTTTGTTTGGTTATTTTATTTAAGAGGATTTCCCAAAGTTAATACCTCTCTAATCTGCTGTCATTCCTGGAGTGGGTCTCCCTTCTCCTTGCACTGTACCCATGAAAGAAAGCTGCTGTCACAGCACGCTCAAATACAGCAAATGGGTTACAGCCTCCTTGAATCTGGCATACTTTCTTTGTTTCTTATTCCATCATGCAGGGAATTAAAGATTCTCTGTAAAATCATGTTACTCTGAAAACACAACCAGTGAATTTCAGTCACTCATGGCACATGTGGCAATAAAGTGGGGCAATGCAGGGAAGACTAATAATCGGTGGGGCTTGATGGAGAGAGGGAAGAAGATAATGGTATCATCTCGAGGCCCAGAGACTTAGCTCAAGTTATGAGCTATCAAGTAAGTGGCTTAGCTAAGAGCTTTATTCTAAAAGAATACTTAAAGGATCGTGTAAAAATTTTAACATGTTTAAAAGTATATGTTGAGTTCTCCCCAAAGAGCGATTTCATTAATTGCTGGTGTTACTACACACTAGAGTCATAATCCTTTTCTTATATTGCAGAGTATGCTTCAACCAAAGGATCTTGCTTATATACCCTCATATTAAATAGTAATTTTTTAAAATAATAAACATGAAATACTTCCAAGGATTCTGTTGACATAATTCTCTTCTTCATTTCTCATGGGGTTTCCAAATAAGATCTGTTTATGATAATATTATCATTCATAGTTTCCTGAAGCTTTCACTTAATCTTTATTTAAATAGTCAAATATTAATTAGTAATTTCTCATACTGGAGGAAAGTGATTATTCCAAAAAGGGTTACCTGGAATGGAAAATAACAATAATACTGATATTATTATGGTATCATCAAACTAAGATGATATGGATTTGTCTCAATTAGGAAGAAACACAGACATCATGCTGTGTGTATGTTTTTTAAAATTTTTATTGGAGTAACATTGGTTAATACAATTATATAATTTTCAGGCGTACATTATCATCTGACATCTGTATATTCTATTGTATGCTTACCACCCAAAGTTTAGTTTCTTTCAGCTACCATTTATTTGATCACATTTGCCCACTTTACCCTCTCCTTAAACCCTATATTTAATCCCCTTTACCCCATCTACCTCCTTCCATCTCCCTGACCCCAATAGTAACCACTAGTCTATAGTCCTCTGGTAACCACTAGCCTATAGTCCATGTCCATGAGTCTCTGTTTGTTTGTCCTGCTAATTTGTTGCTTTTAGGTTTATATCTCACATATAAGTAACATCATGTGATTTTCAACTTTTTCTGTCTGGCTTATTTCACTTACGTCATGCTATGTTATTTTCAACATTGTTCTCTAGTTGGGAATACTCTACTAAATCTGTTGTTTCTTGGTTCCATATTTTCAAGGACCTCCAAAATCTGTCACTGGCTCCCCATTACCTCGAGAACAGTTGAAACTTTTTACTATGGCATGCAAGATACCAGGCATTCCACAGCCTGCCTCCCCCACTGACTTTTCTCCAGCTCCCACTGCATCCGCATGTGCATTTTATGCATAAGTCATATAGAATTCTCGTGGTTCAATCAATGAGACATGCTATTTTTATGTCTATGGTTTTGGACATACCTCTCACCTTTTTCTGGAATGACCTTTAATCCCTGTCTGGAGAATTCCTTCTCAATGCTCAAGCTTCGGTTCAGTTGTCACCTTCTCAGTAAAGCTTTTTCCAAACCTCTGTCTCCATTCTCTGCTTCCTGTCATGAAGCTATCATTTTCCTTCTTAGCATCAACCAAATGCCTTATAAACACAATCTTACAGTAATTAGTAAGCAATATTGTAAGTATTTATATACTCGCCTTTCTTCTTTACTGGACTGTATGTTTCTTGAGGGCAGGGGTTGTACTTAATTAATTTTGGTTTTCTTAGTGCCTAAGATAATATCCAGCATATAGCAGGCACTCCAAATATATATATATATATATATATATATATATATATATATATATACATATATATATATGTATATATATATATCAGTATATATACATATATATATGTATATATATATATCAGTATATATACATATATATATGTGTATATATATATATATACTGATATACACACACACACACACACACATATATATATATACTGATTAAAGAATTAAAATAATTTATCGAATGACACATATTTACTAAACTGCTCTACTTCCTTGCATTGTGCTGGTGTGCTATTGAGAATACAAAAGAGGCAATTATTTCTCTACTCTTGGGCACTTTATGGTTTAACCTCTTGAAAGACAATGCTGACACATTTGGAACAATCAGACATTGTTTGCCAAAGAGTGTGCTGCAGAACACTAGCTGTGGGAGAGTGGCACTGGACAGAGTTCTGTGATAAGTTAAATTTGAAATGTTGTATACTGTATTCTCTTTCAGAGATTTCAATATACTTACACTCAATGCTCTGAGAAGTCTTGTGATAAAGAAACCTGTATAAATCCCAAATCTCATGTAATCAGGAGGACTTTTTTGGTGTGGGTAACACCTGTTAACATCCTGTGGTTCTAAGGAATACTGTAGTCCCCCACTTCCTTATCCACAGGGGATACATTCCGAGCCCACAGTGGATACCTAAAACTGCAGCCAGAAACAAAAAATGTATGTGCTATTCTATATATATATATATAGACTTTATGACTTTTCTTTGGCATATTTAAATTGCCAGCATCACTGCTCATGCACTTGGGAGCCATTATTAAGTAAAATAAGGGTTACCTGAACACAAGCTCTGTGATACTGTGACAGTTGATCTGATAACCGAGATGGGTACCATGTGACTAATGGGTGGATATGCTGGACAAAAGGATGATTCATGTCCTGGGCAATATGGAACGAGATGCTGTCATGGTTTATCACACTACTCAGAACAGTGCATGATTTAAAACTTATGAATTGTTTACTTCTGCAATTTTCTTTTTAATATTTTTGGACTGTGATTGCTGAAAATGAAAAAAGTAAAACCTCAGATAAATGAACAACTATACACTGATTTAGAGAATAGAAATAAGTGTTAAACTGCCTAGATACAATTATATGCAGAGCAGTGCAAAGAATAAAACATCATTATGGGTTTTAATAAATAGGAAAATATCCTAGATTGATCTGACTTCTATTGTGGGTGAGTCTCATCTAATCAGTTGAAGTCCTAAATAGGACAAAAGACTGCTCTTTCTTGAGCAAAAAGAAATTTGCCAGCAGATAGCTTTTAGATTTGAACTGCATCATTGACTATTCCTGGATCTCCAGGTTGCTTTTCTACCCTGCAGACTTTGAACTTGTCCACTTCCATAATTGCATGTCAGTTCCTTAAAATAAATCCCACACAGAACATACACACAAATATATGTGTGTCTCTTGATTGGGGAGTTTGACCCTAATTATAGGTTCCTCTGAATATATCAAAATAATGCCTACTCTTGCTCAGGTGCTGATATTTTCAAGGAGTGGGTTGAATCCATCTTAAGCCTGGGCTGTCATAATACATAAAGCTGTATATTGGCAACTAACTCTGGCAGCATCATTTCTTGGACACCATGGAAAATGCAGAAATGATGGCAGGGCCCAGAAGGTATGCCATTGATTGAAGCCCATGAATGTGCAGGCATCTAAAATTCAGGAAAAGGTCTTTACTTCCCAACCATCCCCCTTTCATCTATTACATTCAAAGTGTTCTTTAAACCTTCAGTGCAATCCATCCTTCAGGGGATGGACCTTTCCAGCCCAGAAGAACAAAGGCAACAAGTGACAGATTCTCTATAGTGGTTCTCCTTAGTATATCCAGAATTTAATTTCAATAAAGCAGATGACTTCTTATGGAGGGTGATGTGAGCTATTAATTCATGAGAAGGAAAAAAGGAGGTTAAATATGGGGCTGTCAATCTGAGCAATGCCCTTGCAAGACAGATGATAGCATCTTCCCTTTTCAATAGTCTGTCATCTAATTTGCATGAGTTGTGAGATAACACTCAGCTGTGTCTCATTTAGAAATCTGGAACCATAAGATATAAACACTGAGACCTCTAACAGTAAATCCAGAAAGTGCAGCAAGATTAACTCTTCTCATTTAGAGACAAAAAATGATGTATAGGTCACCACCTGGATGAAAAAGAAAGACCTATGAAATTTTAGAGATATCTCCTTAAGTACATACTGTTACAGCCCCTGAAATAAACCAGTCAGAGAATTTACTGTCCCAAAATTGAGGGTGCCTGCAGAAGCAAAAGAGCAAAAGAGCAATCAGCAAGGTTGACAGTTATGGTTTCATAATATTTTTGGAATAGTTATTAAAAGATATATATTTTTTAAATTTTCTGTTCCTATTTGGATTGCTAGATATGTGGCATTCGTTGTCTTAAGTTATGGGGGTTAAAAAAGAAAGCCAAAAAAACTTCTGAATTTTTTCAAAAGAACAGCCTCACCTTCAAGAAGATAAACAATAAAGTTAAAAAAATATGAGTCAAAGCCAGAAATCTGGCCAAGAGACCAGACAGGGATTCCATAGATTGGGAGGTGAAGATAAGTGGGAGGAGAAGCAATACCATCTGGGTTTAGATATTAAAAGTCTCTGAAAAAGTCTCCATCTTGACCTACTCCCTCAGGCTAATTTGTGTTGGGGAGCCCAATGAAAAGTGACAAGTATGTCTGAAGACCCTGTGCACTGCTTTCAGAATAGAATCTCAGAAGTCTGGCAAGACCACAGAGAGAAAGTGGTAGTGAACTTGGCCATATGGGTTTTTAGAGAGCTCACAGTTTTTACCAACTAGCCTGTCACTGAGTATATATTTAAAAAAAGTGCCTCTTCTTGGCTTTTGAGTTTCTTAAGTTTAGGTTTTGAGAGTCCTGGAAAGAGTGCTTTTCACATTCAGATTATTAGGGAGAATATACGACAATTATCCAGGCTTTTCCTCAACCCCAGTATAGAAAGGATTCTCTGGGTTTGGGAGAGGGGGATCTAGAGGGAAAGGGGAAGTAATGAGAGAAGTTCGTTGGCACTGAAGTCAAAGAAGCCCACCTGAAAGGATTGTTTATTGGTGACTCAGTGTCTTCATACTTCCAAATTCTACTTGAGCAAGTGGTGTTTACCCCCAGTGATGGAAGCCTATCTATGGGAGTGGTCATCTAGTCTCTCTGCTAGTGGCCATGATGAGTCACTTGTGCCCATGGGCTATGCTGGATTTCCTTTTCCTCTAGGATGGATTTCTCTTTCCTATTCATTAGTACATGACCTACTGACCACCCAGCAGGAAGATGCTTTTTGTACTTGGAGAATGCTCTGCCCCTGTCTAACTTATCCTGTGTGAACAACCTATCACCTTCCTTCATGTTGTAAGATCCCAGAACTTTTGTAAACCATAGAGAAAAGCAGGGTAGGGTCCCACAGGAAGATAGTGGAGCCCTGGTACCTGTGATGGCAATAATAGTGAAAAAAGGTATGTTCATTCCTATACCTGTACTTCTGTGAAGTAGAAACAGCTAGAGATTCTCTGGGAAGCAAGAAAGTGGTACATCCACTAGAGAAATCCAATGTAGGTCAGGGTATCCCCACTATCACCAAGACTGACAGGGTTAATTCTCTGAATCAGACAAATCAGAATTTAATTACATGCTGGAAATGCACTTCAATACCTCTAGCCTGTGGAAAATGTGTCATGGACCACTTAGCTAGCTAACTTTGTATGGACTAAGTTTCTTTCTGTATGGCCATAATCATTAGGCTTGGGTTGATCTTGCCTCACTTTTCCTTCACTGTTGGTCCCCACATTTTGCCTTGGTCCTTGCTGACAATGAATTTATTGTGACACACACAAAGCTCTAACTTTTCAAAAAGTTTCTCCTATTTTCAGATAACATTTACTTTAGTATCTATATTCAGTGAAAATAAATATCCCAGCTTTAGCTGCATATAAGGAGAAAGCTTATCTTAAGGAAAAAAAAAAGAGCTTTCTAAGCATTCATCTCTGGAGAGAAGAAATAGTGGTGAATGGAATTCAAAGGAAAAGAATGAAGAAAGAGCTAGTTGCTCAAATTTGGGTTATAAAGACCATGAGGGAACTCAACAACAACAACAACAATAACAACAACAACAACCCCCAAAGAACTTGATTAAAAAATAGGCAAAGGACTTGAATAGACATTTCTCTAAATACGATATACAAATGGCCAATAAGCACATGAAAAGATGCTCAACACCACTAATTGTTAGGAAAATACAAATCAAAACTGCAATTAGATACTACCTCATACCCATTAGGATATCTACTATAAAAAACTCCAAAATTACAAACAGAAAATAACAGGTATTGGTGAGAATGTGGAGAAATTGAAACCCTTGGCACCATTGGTATGTGAAGTGGTGTGGCCACTGTGGAAAATGGTTTGGCAGTTCCTCAGAAAACTAAAATAGTATTATCTGCTATAACAACCCAACTTCTGGGCATTTATCCAAAAGGCTTGAAATCAGAGTCTTTAAGAGATATTGTACAGCTATATGCATAGCAGCATTTTTCACAATAGCCAAAAGGTGGAAGCAACTTGTGTCCATTGATGGAAGAATAGACAAACAAAATGTGATATATACATACTCTGAATATTATTCAACCTTAAAAAAGAAAGAAATTCTGACACATGTTACAACATGAATGACCTTTAAGGATATTATAATAAGTGAAATAAGTCAATCACAGAAAGATGTGTGTTATGTGATTTTGCTTATATGAGGCACCTAGAATTGTCAAATTTGTAAGGCAAAATGTAGGATGGTAGTTGCCAGTGGCTGGAAGTAGGGTGTAATGGGGAGTTGTTATTTAATGAGTATAAAGCTTTCGTTTTGCAAGATGAAAAGAGTTCTAGAGATAGATCATGGTGATGGTTGCATAGCAAGTGAATGTAGTTAAACTGATCTGTATACTTAAAAATAGTAGAGATGGAAAATGTCATGTTATATGTATTTTACTACAACTAAAAAAAAAAGACATGTAAAGAAAAGACCACAAAATTTTGCATTTTTCTAGTTCAGCTCATTGGTATAATATAGCTGAGAGGTATTTGGGTCTGAATCCAAGTGAAGAGTAAAAGGCGGAATTTTTATGAAGGCTTCTGTGAATCATATGAATTACAGGGACTAGTTAGGAGAGAAGAGGCTATGTAGTAAAAAAAAAAAAATTTAAAAAATTAACTCTGACATCTCAGGTTCTTACTCCAAAAAAAATTTACCAATTAATATATTTATAAATTAATTGCCAATTACCCAGTGGTAATAATTAATTACTAATTGGTACCAATTAATTACAGTGAAGTATAAATGACCAGTTAACAAATTTACCAATGAATTTACCAATTATGCTAAATGTTCACATAGGAGTGTAGAGGGCCTCTGCCACAGATAGTCACTTCGGGACCCAGGCTGATGAAGGCTATACCCTCTTTAGAGGTTACTTTCTCATCATGACTGCTAGGGTCTTTAAAGCAGGGGAAGAGAATGCAAGAAGATAATATGGAATGTTTCTAAGTGTCATGCTTCAACTGACATACATTTGTTTCACCTAAATTTCATTGGCCAGGATCCACAGATATAGTGCCAACTTAACTGCACTGTACTTGGGCAAGAAATGTATTCTTCCTCAATGTCCAGGAAGAGGAATATAAAATGTTGATAGGTAAAGGCATAGTATTTTTCTGTCACAGGGAACTTTCCTAATACCAGAAATTGATAGATGAAGTTAACCATGAATTATACATTCATAAAAAAATTAAACCAACAGTGAAGCTGTAATTATAGTTCCATTTTTTTAATATTCTGAGACTTACTTCAAATATCTATTCATCTATATATTTCTTCCTTACAAAAAATGAGAGGGCCTCCAACAAGACATGAGTAGAGTAGAAACTTAATAATAGAGAAGGTGCAAAAATGTTAGGTTTTAGTTTTCTGGATGCCTTGGTGGAAAACCTCAATGTCATCATTTTTTAATAAAGTTTCTGTTTATCGGAGATATACTTTTCCTGCTCTGATTTTGCTTTTGATATGTTTTATAAAGTAGGAACTACACAATATTAGTTTTTCCAATAGCAATTTTGTAAGGGATGACAAATTTTTGATCATCTCAATAAGGTGACACAATGTTAATAAACAAGTCTGTAAAGATATTTCTATAGGGAACTAATATAATAATCCTTGCACGTAGCTTTTCTGACTATTTGACTTAATTCAGAGATGGAGCTTAGAGGATTGAGGGAAATTGATATTTAGCAATCGTTTAGCCTGTCTAGAATATTGGTTGTCTCAGTGAGAGTTTAGAGATTAGATGGGTAGACTATAGATGAAGTGAAGAGTTTTATGTCCATTCTCAAGTACAAATATTTTGTGTTACTGATTGAAGGAAATCCAGATGCTTTAGAGGGAGATGAACTAGTGGAACAGTTAACATTTTGACTTGCATTTTTACCCTAAGTATAAATTTTATAAAAGAAGGTTAGAACACAGTCTTAAAATTTTAAAATATTGGTTAGGTTCTGAATTGATGGTGCTAAGAGCCCATTTCTGTGTGATCTATTTTTCACAGAGGTGATTTGACAAAGGCTTGGAAGAATCATTTAGAGTCTATGACCTATTTTAAGATAACTGACCCATACGCAGTTTCCATCTGTGTGATCAAAAGCTTCTGCAGCCTGCTTCTGATGTGTTAAGCCAGCTAGTTATGTCCTTCCTACTTGTACAATTATAAAGGCACGACACAGATACTTGAACAGTCTTTTCAGTTAGCACTCAGTCTTCCTTGCTTTTTTTCATGTACTCTTTGCCTGATCCAACCCCCTTCTGACCTCAAACTTTTGATGCCTTCCCTTAAATCTCTCATTTCTGCCACTGTGGATTTTCCTTTTTTTTAAAATTGCTTTTTTCCCTGCATCTTACTTTCAGCTGTTTTCAATAAATTTCGGCTTGTGTGCATGTTTCTGTTTCTTTTCATATTGCCTTAGATAAGTTGCCATCTAGTTTAAGGTTTTTGGAAGCCCTTAGCATTGAGTCTTTGCTTATCAGGTGGACCAGCTCTACCTCCTAAGGAAGGTGTTTGGACAAAGCTGAAGATAGATCAGTTCTTACTTCCTAAATGCCTTTAATTCTTATTAATGTTCTCCATCAGGTAAATTTGAGGGTACAAATATTCAACGGTATGCCAGTTGAAACTATAACCTGCCAATTCTTCATGAAGACAATAAGTATGACGCTGCTTCTGTGAAAAGCATGGTTTATTCTACTTTGAATCTGTTCCCAAGGGACATATCCCTGCGCCATTAACTAGATTAAAGTGTTTTGCAAGGATCTGAAAATACTTTCATTAGGAATATTTTTCAATTTAAAATGATTAATCAGATACAGGTATACTTTGGAGGTATTGTGGGTTTGGTTTCAGACCAGTACAATAAAGTGAATATCACAATATAGTGAATCATAATTTTGCTAGTGCAGGGTCTTGCCTTCGATTTGTAAAAAAAACAAAAACAAAAAAACAAAAAACAAAAACACCTGTGAAGCATGGTAAATGGAAACACAATAAAATAAGGTATACCTGTATTCAATAGCAGGTCGCTTTAACATTTCACAATTAGGTAGAACTTAAATTCTACATACATGTGATAGTCGTTAATGGATTATAAAGTTAGGGCTTTTCAATTTTAAAATATTTGTAACTATTAAAATGGAATATCACTAAGAGCTCTAGGCTCTTGTGTTTCTAAGCAGATTCTGCAATATCTGGTATTTTGATCTGTGTATACTATATTAATGCATACCTTAATTTGGATCATCAAATTGGTCAAATAACTTCTAGGCACCTACATTGCTTTGATATCTCTTTGAGTAGCTTTCACTGAGATTGGACTGGCTGAAATATCTCTAGGTGGCTGGAAGGATGGAGCCATTATATCCACTGGGTTAAACCCTTGACTTAGACAACTACATCGTCTCCTTTTCCTTTGAGTGTCATGGGCAAAGCTCTGGGGTTATTACTTACCTCGTGGGAAAAGGTTGAGAAGAAATGGACCATCTGAATCTTGTTCTTCAAAACAGGGCCCTACTCCCGCAGAATGCTCATGTGTGGCCAGCTCCAGCCCAACTTTCAGATTATTTGCATTCCACCTTAACTTTCACGCTTGAACTTTTCAGAGCCCGCACCACTGCAGTTCTTTCACAGGAATCCTGGGATCCTCGGACTGTTGCCTCTTGCTGTGCCCTGGGGGTAGTAGCTGGTAAGAACCTTTCCTCCACTGGCTACAGTCCTGTGGGACCTGCTAGTGTAAGCCCACTAGCCACCAGAGCCAGGTGATTTAGAAGTGCACCCCTGGTGGCAGCCGCAAGAATCAGGGATTCAGAGGAGGGGATAAATTCCAGTCGGAGGGAGGCGGGGAGAGAGAGAGGGAAGATGGCGCCGCCAGCCAACGTCGAAGGAGGGTTTTTCAGCAGGCTTCTAGGTACATGTGAAATTAGGTGTCTGTCTCTCAGGCTGACACTTCAAGATGAGCAGATAAGCCCCCTTTCACAGAAAGTCTGGGCGCTTTTCCATCAACTGCCTCTGTGCTGGGACCTGGGACAGGTGAGTCCAAACCTTTATTCTCTGGATCTGGGAGTATTTTCAAAGCTTTTTCTCAGGTTGTTTATAGCCTTGTGTGTCTCATAGATACAAGCCCCTTTGATTTTCAAAGCTAGATGTTTTGGGGGCTCGTCTCTAAGATGTGAGTCTTAAAAGTTGGGGTACCTGATTTGGGGTTCAAACCCTTTGCTCCCCAGGGAGAAGCTGTGGGTTTTGAGTTCTTGTGAATTGTGAGCTTCCGCTTCTTGCTGTGAGGGAGGTTTCTGGGGAGATTTGCATCTCAGCCTCTTAGGCACTTAAATGTGGGATTTTTCCCATTTGCCCAATATGTAGTCTTTATTTGGCTAGTTTGGGTCCCCCCCCCCACCCACCCACCCAGAGGAAATTTTTCCACTTGTAGCTAAAGATTTAATGTGTCCTTGCGGGGAGGTGAGTTCAAGATCAATCTGTGTCTCCATCTTGAACCGAAACCCCTGTAGTACTTTACCTGAGGTAATAAACGTGTCCTGAACTCTGTGGTCCTAGATAACTGACTTAAGCTGATGTTAACATAGTCCCTCAAAGTTCACAAAGTTTAATACCCTGCTGAATTATTTAAAATGATTGACAACTCTTTCTCTTATCCATATGCATTGCTTGGTGATCTAGGAAGTTTGATATCATTATGATAAGAAATAGAGATAAGGTTAATCAGAGTGTCCCTTTCAGTCAAAAATTCGCTCAGGGCTGGATAAAAATGTATACTCTGTGGGACAAGAACTAACCTCACAAATATACTTCCATGTGTTATGCTGATGTGTCTCCATTAATCTCTCAGAACAACTTTGTTTGAACTGTACCTTCAGGAGGGCTACTACTAGTCAATGGCATGAGTCACTAGGGAGTAAGAGCAGAAAGAACCAAAGGTAGCCAGAAATTCTCAGGATAATCTCATCATGTGACTGAATTGGCTCTGTAGCCTTGGATTCTAGATTGCCACTGGGCTTTTTTTGCTTATATTCAACCTCCTTGCTTATATATTGGATTAAGTTGCAGCTATACTGTATTATTTTCTCTTACAAAATGGATACCCATGAACCCCTGGGGTTGTGTGATGCAAATTAAGCTCTTTGTTCTCAACCTCTCAGAGGTAACCCCATATAGGCAATGTCTGGCTGATTTACTATTTCAATATCCTAGCCTTTAGTGCTACCTTTTGTCATTGCCATATTTTAATGTTGATTTTGAAACCTTAGTGGGTAGTAAACACCTGAAATGGTGGAAGAGAAAAATCAACATGCTTCTCTTCTGGGGATAATTTAAGTTAGGCTTTTCTTCTGGACTCACAGGATGATGGCTGTAAAAAATTGGCACAGGCTTAAGAATCCTGGCTGAGAAGAGAGGCTGTGAAACATCTTCAATGGGTCTGTTGAGTCGAGCTTTTGACTTGCCATATGCTGCTCCTTAGCTGCAAGGCCTGTTGGGAGCAAAGCTGGGCTGTCTCAATAAAACACTATGAGTCTGTAGGGGCAGGCAAGAGATCTCCTGAGATATTCATACCCCCAGCTGCCAGCAATACTGTTGGGCTGCTGAGGACTGACAGATGATTACCAGGAAGGAAGGCATCCCAGAAAGAAGGAAGAGAGAGAATAATTAGAACCACAAGCAGGAAAGTATTTCAGAGGTGGGGGAAAAGGCATATAATGAGGTAGGAAAACTAAGCAAGATTCATATTATAACGAGCCTATATGTCATACTAAATGAGGAAT